>ML677352.1:23708193-23797436 GCA_007922305.1 Dermatemys mawii
GAGCCCCATCCTGCACCCAAATTCCCTCACAAAGCTGCACCCCAACCCTCCTCCCACATCCCAACCACTTGCTCCAGCCCTGCTCCCCCCTTCAGCACCCAAACCCCCTTCCACAGCCTGCACCCCAAACTTCCTCTCACAACCCAACCACTTGCCCCATCCCTGAGCCCCCTCCCACACCCAAACTCCCTCCCAGAGCCCACAGCCCAAACCCCCTCTTGCACCCAACCCCCTGTCCTAGCCCTGAGCCCACATCCAAACTCCATCCCAGAGCCTGTGCCCTTTTCCGCACTCCTACCTCAACCCTGAGACCCCTCCCGCACCCCGACCTTCTGCCCCAGGCTCAGCCCAGAACTCCTTCCCACACTCCAAACCCCTTGGCCCCAGCACAGAGCCCACACCCAACCCCCCTGTCCCAGGCTGGTGAGAGTGGGGGAGCACGAGTGATGGGGGGAGGGCGGCTGGAGTGAGCGGGGAAGGCAGGGCCTCAGAGAAGGGATTGGGGAGGGGCTTAGCATTGAGGAAGGGGCACGGCAAGACTGTTTGGGTTTGTGTGATTAAACCTTTGGCAACCCTAGCAATAAAGTGAACATAACTAATAAGTCCCTACGTCCCCCACAACACTGGCAGGTGGGCAAATAATGAAATTTCCCTGTGTGACCCAGTAGGAAATCGATCCTTTTATTCTTCTCAGCTGGAATGTTCTTTGCACATCTTAGAGTCCTTCAGGTCAAAACATGGTTGCCAATGTAGCCGGGAGAAACTCGGTTCTTTAAAACTTAGCTTTGATCTGTTGCACTTGATAACTGTATTGTAAATGACACAAAGGACACTCAGTATGTTCATTTGCATACCAGTATGAGAATGCCTTTCTAGTTTTCAGCTATTTCAAAGCAGTAATCGTGTCCAAGTTCTGGGAACAAATAAATCCCCAGATAAGAGTGAAACCATCAGTGCATGTGCAGACATACTTTCTTTCAGTTTCTTTTAAGAAACTACTCTGTAGTGCTTCCCTCAATAGTATGTATACCTAGTATAGCTGTGATTTATGTGTTAAATATTAATGTATTTAATGGAAAGGCAAAGTAAACAGATGTAGAACTCCACAGTCCTCCAGGCAGCCTGAGCTTATGCATTAGCTTTGATGGTGACTTTGAGTATATAACTATGAAGTTACTGTATAGGTATATGGTAAAGAAGTTTCCTGATTAGTAAATGGCATAATTTACGCAGAAGGAAAAAGCATGTTACATTTTTTCAGCATTGGAAGTTCATGTGAAACAATCTATTAGTAATCAGATTTGCACCCAGTGTACCTTACTGTTGATAAAAGATTTCTCCAAGTGATGACACTGTTTAGTTTTGGTTTTATCTTGCATGTTTAGTCACTTTATTCCTTAAAGTTTGAGATGACATAATTATATATCATTGATGTGTCCCTTTGACTATCCTAACTAGAGCACATTAAATGCGGCACAGTACATGATTTCTAATAGAATAAAACACTTCAATTAAGAACCTATCCATGTTTCTATTTTGAATATTAACCTTGTTTTTCAGAGATTGAAAACCGCAAAATTTTGCTTCATGCTGAAACTCTAAATAAGTTTTTAAGTCTGTATAGGATTTTTTTCACCCTCATTTCTAAATCATAGAAGTAAAAACAGTACTTTAAAAATGTAGGTACTCCTCAGCATGTAGTTTTAAATAAGTCCTTTTCCTTATAGACATTTTGTAAATTGTTAACTGATCACACAAGTTGGAGCCTTTGGGGATTTATTTTTAAGTGCAGAAGTAATGCGCTGATTTTTAAAAATCTACTCTGTGTTACCATCACTTTTATCCAGAATGAATTTTTACCCACACTAACCAAATTAACATATCAGTAGTTTGTTTCCACATGATACATATTTTAAACCGTGCTAGAAGAACAGAGTTACAGGACAGTCTTCAAACTCCACTAAGGCAGCTAGTTACAATATGGCTCTCTCCTGATATGGGTGAACATCTAACAGTTCTGAGGGTTAATCTGGATTAACACCCAGAAATTCAGATGTTTTTCTGAATTACTGTAGCAACCTCTTGAAGTTAGGAAGATCAGGTGAAATGCTTATGAAAACAGGCTTTCTAATATTTCCTTCTATGGGTCAGACTAGAAAGAGCCGGAAAAATCCTTTCTTGTGGCAATTTGGCATTTCTAGCTCTGGTACTGGCCAGAACCAGACAAAACAGAGATGCACAAAAATAATGGGGTGGAAGAGAAGGGAAATATGGAAATAATTATTGTTTCTAAATTTTTGAACCTCAGAAAAGGTTCTTTTCATGTTTTGAGTGAAGGTTTGACTCTGATCTTATTTTATTTTAACCCATTAAACTCTTAGTTCATGTCTACCTTCTGGTTGGATCAAGATTGAATGTTAGGAACGGGGTCCCGCTGTTTCTGAACACTGACCTCTTATAACAAACAAAGATGATAATAGCAATTGCTATCTTGTAAAATGATATGGACCATTTTCAGTCTGTGGGGTCATGGTCTGGCCACTCTTATTTTTCAGTGTATCCTTAACAAGGTTTATATAGTATCTGAGAATAAGGTCCTACAATAACCCTATAATTGCATCAGATGACTGTAATCAAAGGAGGTAATGACAGTATATTATGGAATGCTTGTTAAGGTGTTAACTTGCATTCTATAACAGCAACCAACAGAAACTTTTTTTAAAAAGCTCAAAATAGCAGCAGTACTAAGTGTAACTGCTCTTTATTTATATTTCACCCAAGTGTAGAACACAGAGCCATGAATACACCTGCTAGTTAACTTAAACTGTGATGCTGAATGATTATTATTGCTACAAGCGATTTATGTTGTGCCTTTCACTGTAGTATCTTGGTAAACTTTACATAGCTTGTAAAAACCCTTTCATGACCTCTTGTAACTTACTGGACAGACAAAGAGATCATGCCAATAGCCTGAATGTTAGGAGTACTGGAGCCAATATTTAGTTTAAAGCCTAGGCAATGGTGCATCTTAAAGCATTTTCTGAAAATGGCCAGAGTTTGACACATTTCTGGCAGGAGTGAATTCCAGAGAAGAGGTTCTGCTCCCAAACTCTTCAACTCCTGGATCCATTAATTCTCACTTTTGGAACACTTAGCTTAAGCATTCCTGATACAGCTGGCAAGTTTGGTCAGAGATGGGGAATGTGGTGACTAAACCATTTAAGACTTTTATTTTTATTTTTTAATAACCAGCTTAAGGTGATAAGCAACCAGTTCAGAATGTGGAGTACAAGTGTATTATGGTCTCTTGGTCCACTTTTCTCAGAAAGTATACTGCTGTATTCTGTGCTAGCTGAAGCTTTCAAGTGTCTTTCCTAGTGAATCAAAGTAGACTAGGTCTATTGGTAACAAAGGTATGGATAACTGGAGTTAGGTCTGCACCTGAAAGAAAAAGGATCAACATTTTGGCAAGCTGACAATAAAAAAGAAGATTCTAACCCTTGTTTGTTGACTGTGAAATGAGTAATAGGACTCTGATTTCAGACCATTTTGACAATAGGAAGGTAGACACTCTCTTGGTAAAGAGAGTGCCTGTGGATTTTGCCAGTCAGCATTATCTCCATGTTCTCTTTTAGCTTTTATATTGTTTCTTTTTCTGCCACAATCTGGGAGAGTAAAGAAACTGTTTTGCCCAATTCAATGAAAAGGAGACTGAGGAATCTTATTTGCATTCTTTGAAAGCTCCTTTACGCTGCTTTCAGGGGAATTACTCGTGTGCAAAGTTAAGCATATGTTTGTAGGATTAAGACCTATATCTGTATACATACATTTAGATAGCATTGTAAATGTTTAATATGGGGCTTTATATAATATAGGCGATGGAATTTTTCAAAATTATATGAGGGCAATTTCAAAAAATTCACTGAATTTCCATGGGACCCAATGTTTGCATACTTCAGAAAATCCTAGCTTGTGAAAGGTTATTTTCTGAGGCAGATCTGCTGTGTTGTCTAAAGTAGCAGCAAGATTGTTAAAGGGTATTTGTCAATCTTCCATAATGAGCGATTGACACTTTTCATCAATCATGAGAGCTATTGCTGACACAGGTCCTAGATATGGATTGTAGTTTGTCTCAAATGCTGCCTCACCTGAATTTAAATCTTTCAACCATCTCTCTCTCTCAGGCTCACGGCTTCAATGTTACAGGTAGCTTACATATGTATGAGTCTTCTTGTCAGTGATACTTTCTTCACCAAGGATATTTATCACCACATGATTCTTAAATTTATGTTTAGGCAATCATTTGCAATTCTCAGTGTAGTGGAGCCATATGAGATATTTGGGAGCCCAACAGCTCAGGATATATGTATGGAAAAAGAGATCCCAAAATGGCAAAACTGTACCTGTGTCAAATTGGTGATGCTGCTTTATACGTTCTCCTGTGTTACATGCAGGAAAATATCTTTGTCCTTTTCTATTTTTTTTTAAGGTCACATATTTTTACATAGGTTTCTAATAACCTTAAATGCGTGGCAATCTCCCCAAAAGAATTTCAAACTTCACACTGAATCTTGTTTCCTAAACCTCTGTACTTTTTGGAAGAGGCCTGATAACAATGGGTCACATGTTCTACTACATGTTTTACAATTCAGCAGAACATAATGAGTTATGTACAAAAACTCAGTCTTGACTCCTCTTTGCTTGGCTTGAGTCAGCTCAAGCTAGATCCCCAATAGCATTTTATCTGGGTTTTTGTGTGTGCGATCAGTTGATGGTTCTGTTGTGCAAATAAAGGATGCAAAGAGATTTTAAAAAAATTTCTAGTTACCTACAAGAAAATATGTTTTGCAACTACAAGATGGAATGGAAATAACTTTCTGAGTTATTTCTGAACTTAAAGATCAAACTGTGTTTTATAGACTCAACTATTGGCAGCTTTTAATTTAATTATTTCCTTTGTGACTATTTCATGGGGGAAGAAGTCAAATGCATGAACTGCACCATTAAATGCCCATGAGTCCATGAAAAAAATACTGAGTGAAACAACTATGCAAGCAAAATTACACTGAAATTTCTTTCATGGCAGTACATACCCAGGAGAGCAAACTAAGAACCCACTCTGCAAATATGTGTGTGAGTAATCAAGTTGTTTAAGGATTGGGCTCCTAATATCTACTACATTTTATCAACAAATTTTCTGTCTGTTAAAGGAAAATCCCAGTGTAATATAAAAGATTCCAATCTCTACATCTGAGACTGAAAACAAAAAATTTACTATAATGCATTTAAAAATATTTTAAGTACAAAGAAGGAAACTGCCATCTTAACAATTTGGCAATGCAAAGTAGGAGATGGAGAATCTATCTTCCTGTGATGGCATCTAGGAAATTTGTAAATATGAAAATCACTGATAAGGAAGATCTGTATTTCCTTTTTTGTGTATGTGTTTTTAAGTGTTAATTTAGCTGCCAGCAACTTTGAATGTTTCCAGTGCTTAGTAATTGAAAAGTATCTAAGTCTCTTCAGACTTGGACTCTGATCCCAATGGGCACACTGTAGGTTGGCACACCTGGCTGCATGGAGGTCCAACAGTGAAGTCAATGGCAGTCAGCCTCCACTGAGTTCATACTTGGTCATCCAACTATCACGCGGTTGGAAAATACAGTTAAGATGGCAGCCCCAATAGGTTTTTCAAAAATTTCTTTTAATATATATTTATGTACTAGCTTCCCAATTCTGCAGAGACCTAGGCATTTGTTTAACTTTATGCACTGGAAGTACAGTAGAACCGCAGTGTTACAAACATCTCAGGAATGGATGTTGTAACTCTAGTCTGAAATGTTCCTAACTCTGAACAAAATGTTATGGTTGTTCTTTCAAAAGTTTACAACTGAATATTGACTTAATACAGCCTTGAAACTTTATTATGCAGAAGAAAAATGCTGCTCCTGCCCTCTTGTTTTTAGTAGTTTATATTTAACACAATACTGTACTATATTTGTGGGGAGCAGAGGGTTGTTTTGTGTTTTGTTTCTGTTGCTGCCTGACTGAATACTTCTGGTTCCAAATGAGGTGTGTGGTTGACAGGTCAGTCCATAACTCTGAGGTTCTACTGTAATCCCATTTAAGTCAATGGACAGGCTTGCAGTGTGGTGTTAAGCACATGCCTAAATCTTTACAGGATCAGAGACTAAACTGGTATTTAGCTTAGGTGGTATTGAGCTAATCACTGGAATTTTTCTTTATGTGGATCCTACACAACTGAAAATAAACAAAAAACACCCCCCCCCCCCCACACTACCTAATGTTAAGAACTGCACCCTGAGTATCTCTGTAAACGAGCATAAGAAACACACAAGCATATATTTTTGGATTAATCCACCAAAATTAGGAATAATAATGTTGAAATCGGACCAGTAGTATATTCTCAGAAAATTTAGGATCATTTTGTTTTTAGCATAGATTTAGAGTTGAAGAAGTTAGGACCAATTTGCAGTTCCCAACTCATCCAGCAGGGGACGTTCTAATAGTAGACAGAAATTAAGTTAACACAGAACCCAGAATGATGTTCATTTGTAAAAAATAATAGCATTTTTAGCTGACATATTTGGTCAGAAACATTTGTTACAGTTATTGTATGTATGAAACACAAGGATCCAAAATAAAAATAAGACTATTAGAAAGAGTTCAGTTATCAAACTTATTATTTTCAATGTTTAGGATGTGGAACTAATCATTGTGATTGAGTCAAAAACATAAGATCAACCTAAAATTTTTCTCCCAGAGGAAATTTAATTAACAAAAGTTATGCAATATTTTGTATACCTAGTTACACAAACTAGTACTGTATACTTATTTCCAAATAATTTTATTTTAAAAGGGGGAAAATATGTACAAAAGGCAGCAGGACAAAAATGGCAGAAGTTCAGTTGCAAAGGTATAGCAGAAGTGATAATCTATTGTGAAGTACATATTGGATAGCAATCATATCCCCTACTCTTTCTTTTCCTCATAGTTTAAATCACATATACACAAATATATTATATTAATGTATTACTTGTGATTTTATTCAATTGGTGCTATTTACACCTATATGCAATATTCTTTCAGCATTTTAATTTTAAAAACTTTTAGAAAACTGTATAAATCACACAATAGTTTCTGAGTGGAAAGTTAAAGCTATGTTCTCTAGACTCACAAGCAAATCTAAATTTAGTTTCCACAAAATAGGAAGACCATATATTATGGCTTAATCTGGGAGACCTTGGGGGTGTTATAAGCAAGATGAACTACTTTGTTTGTTGTTCATAATATTGTAAGAGAAAGATTGAAATTTCTACTTAGATGTTTGTGAAATGGCTTGTGTGACCCAGTTATGGTTACATATGCCATATTTCACCACTATTCAGTTATGTTCTTGTTCTCCTTTCTATGGTATATAAATAGAGCTAAGATAAGCTTTCCTGGAGCTCTTTGCTTGAAAGAAAAGAAAGGCACTCAGCAAGATCTTCCTATTAATGCCAGGAGATATTTGTAGACTATGATAGGCTACTGAAGCCATTCTCTCAGAAAAAGATGCATCAATGTTTCTCTTGGTAACCCTTTAAAAATTGTATGGTTTTTATGTAGGGATGCAGGCTTGATAATGAATACCATTCGCATAACGTATGGGTAACGAATTTACGATGTAGAAATTTCCACCCACTATACCTAAGACTAAGCATGCTTTTTGGCATTTCAAAATGTCATACTTAACAAATACGGCATTTGTCTTGGAGACTATAGTAATTAGAATCAGAGAGGTAGCCATGTTAGTCTGGAATTGCAGAAGTGACAAAGAGTCCTGTGGCACCTTAATGACTAACTAAAGTATCAGAGCATAAGCTTTCGTGGGCTAATACCCACTTCATCGGATGCAAGCAGTGGAAGTATCCAGGGGCAGGGATAAATAAGAGGCCTTTGCCTCTTATTTATCCCTGCCTCTGGATACTTTGCAGGATACTTCCACTGCTTGCATCCGACGAAGTGAGTATTAGCCCATGAAAGCTTATGCTCTAATACTTTAGTTAGTCTTTAAGGTGCCACAGGACTCTTTGTCACTATAGTAATTAGGGCCAAATTCAGCCCTGGTGTAAGCATGTTCAACTTTGATGCCAATCTTTAATGGGGTTCTCTAAGTTGGCTCCTCTCCAAGTGACTAGTGACTATAATTCTCCCACATTATACAATCTGTAACAGAGTTGGGCTTTACTGACCAGGCAGTTTAAAGGTGATGTGCAAAGGGAGGAAAAGAAATAGGTTTGTGGCCTATGGCTGTGTCTGCTCTTTTAGGTAGGATATATGAAGGAGGTCTGGAAGGTAGGTGTGTGTGGGGTGAGGTGGGAAGGGGGGTTCGGTGAGAGAGAACATTAGAAATTCTGGTCTTTAAATATTCCTTGCCCTAATAATTTTGATATGAGAGACACCATGCAAGTGAAACCTGAGTACCAGAATAAATATATTTGTAAGCACACTGATGAAATAAAAACTAAAAAAAAAACAAAAAAAAACCCGCCTCAGTTCATCAGATGCTTTAAAAAAGCAGCAGCTCCTCTTTTTCTAGGTCACGGTTGGTTAGGTGGCCTGCAAAGTGAGGCAGGTTTTCTTTCAGGGAGAAAAGTAAAGGAGTGTAAGATGGACTTGTTAAATGAGTTCAAAACTGTGTCAGCAAATAGGGCTTTGAGTGCAGTCCCAGCGCAGGTTTGCTGCCGTTCAAGGCCACCTGTTGCACTTGTTTGTCTTTCCCCTTGGTTTTCTCATACAGAGTAAACAAAAGCAAAGTCCTCTTGGCAATGTCACCGGCATGAATCTCTGCACCATCCTCGTGCTTTAGTCGCATGATTGTTTTACCGCGAACAGCGCCGGTATTCCTTCCCCCGTGCAACTCTGGGAGCGGGGGCGCCTTGGGGAGCTTCACTCCAGTCACGGCCTAGATGCGAGACACATTCACTCCCCCTCCCAGGTATGGGCCTGGGGGAGGCGATTCAGCCCCTCTATGCTCTAGAGCCAAGCCCCTGCCCTAGGTATCAGCACATATGGATGTGGCGGGCTGGGACCCTAACAAGAGCGGCAAGGAGGGACTAGTGTCTCCTCGCCCCTCGCTTTCCCCGCGGCTGTGCGCGGGGGCAGCAGGGAGCACCCAAGGCCGGATCGGCGGGTCGCTCCGCTTCGCCTCCCCTGCGGCCCCGACCCCCCTAGCTCGGAGCCCGGGCGCGCGCGCTCCGCGGCGGGCAGCAAGGCATGCGCATTGCAGGGCGCCCTCTCACCCCGCTCAGTTATGCCAAGTATGTGAGCGGCGGCAGGAGTCGGGCTGCGGGGAGGGAGCGCGGCGCACACCGAGCCCGCCCGGCCATGGGGCGCCGCCGCCACCAGCCGCGCAGGGGGGCGCCCAGCACCCTCCTGCTGGCGGGCAGCAGCTCCTGAGGCAGGCGGGTGCGGGGCGGGGGCAGGCATGGCTGATCCTCTGCGCAGGACCCTCTCCAAGCTGCGGGGCAGGAGGTCCCAGCGCGGGGCAGCGGCGGCAGGCGCGCACCCCCGCGCGGGGACCGGCGCCCCTCCAGGTAAAGTCCAGCAGCAGCCGCCGCAGGCCAGGGGGGCGCCGAGCGCTCAGCCCAGGAGCCGGGAGGTCTCGGCGCCCCGGGGAGCTGGGAGCCCGGAGGAGTCTGGACAGCGGCAGCCAGGCTGGCCCCAGCGGGAGAAGGCACCGCGTGGCCCCGCAGCTCCCGGGGAAGAGACACCGGGAGCCCCGGCCACCCCTGGCTGTTCCCCGGGGGACCCAGCCCCGCAGGTCGTGTCCGCCCCCGCGCCGCGTGCCCCTGACGGCGAGGAGGGCGATTACTACGATAATGAGACTCTGCCCTGGGGCTGCCGCCCGGCAGAGGCGCGGGGGCTCCCGGCCGTTTGCGCCCGGGGCCGAGGGGAGGGCCGCTCGGCCGGGACCCGGGAGACCACGGGCAGGCTGCGGAGCCAGCTGCAGGAGGCCTATTACCTGCTGATCCATGCCATGCACGACCTGCCCCCGGCCGGCCCCGCCTGCGCTGGAGGGTGGCCGCAGCCCGTCGCCTCTTGCCGGGCCGCGGAGAGCAGCGACGCCTGGTCCTCCTCCTCCGGGGAAGGCAGCCCGCAGCAGCAGGTGGCCGCCGCTGCCTGGCTCCCACCGCCCGGCCAGGGCTCAGCTGGGCGTCCCGGCCAGCTGGCTCCTCCCGGGCGCGGGGCTCAGAGCCTGGGGAGCCTCCCGCTGCTGTCCCCCGGCCGCCCCGCGGAGCCACCGCGTCTGCAGCGGTGTCTGAGCGACAGCGGGGTCCGCTACCACCCGGCGGAGCCCGCGCTGGGACACGTGCTGCGGGGCGAGCCGCCGGGCCCGGCTTGGCACCGGGAGCGGCCGGACGGCGGGCGCGGGGGGAGCGATGCTCCGGCAGTCAGCGGCGGGGAGAGCCGGGGCGCGGGGGCGCGCCGGGCCGAGCGGCTGCCGCTCAGTGCCCAGGGCTCTGCGCCGCGAGAGGCGGCGAGCGGAGGCGGGCTCCCGGCAGCGTGCCCCGGCAGCCGCCCGCCTGCCCCCCAGGCCCCCGCCAGGCCGCCCGCGGTCAGCGTCGGGAAGCTGCAGAAGTGGATGGGCAAAGGGCGCCTGCTGTCCCGGGGAATGAAGGGGCGCGTCGGGGCAGGGGCTTTCTCCGCTGACCCCGGAGCCATTGGGACCGGCGCGGCGCTGCCTGCTCAGCTGGATCTCGGAGAAGAGGGGTCCGCATCTCCGCCGGCATGGAGAGGGCACGGAGGCAAGGCCCTGGCAGCTCCCCAGGACCAAAGCGTTCAGCTGACAGGTATGTTCCCGGGGATGGCGACCAGACCCCTCCACCGCTCGGGCCTGGCTTCAGCCTGTCACACTCCGCCAAGCACCTTGTGCTCTGGAAGGCCTGGAGCTAAAATAAGCCCACCTCTGATCTGTCTTACTAAGGGGGGAGGTGGCTGAATGGTGGAGGGTACCCTGCAGCTTGAAGACACGTTCAACCATTTCTTACAGGGTGATAATCAAATGCCAGTGTAATGTCTCTGGTTGCAGTATAGCAGGGGAATGTATAGTGTAGTTTTAGTAATAACATACCTTGCGCTGGTTCTAGGGCTTGTCATATGGAATTTCAGATATTTATTATTATGGGTTTATGGTCCTATAAAAGCAGTATACTTAAGTCCAGTACCATCTGCAAATTAAACGTTAATACTGGAACTGTAGGAAATCCTAGACTTCCCTCTGATGAATACTCACATATAAAACTTTGGGCATTTTCTTGATTTGATTGAGGTAGATTGCACTTACTAGTTCTGTCACTGGGGTTGCGAATATGGCAAAATATTGCCATAGGCAAAGTTATGATGTGTTGTAAGGCAAACATTTTCCATTTCTCCAATGAAATGGCTTTTTCACGGGGAAGATATTTTACTTGTGGAAATTGGCTTTAACTTTCATAGAAAGAGGAGGAAATTGAGGTGTATCCACAAAATGATACTTCCACAAAAATATAAGAACTTACATTTTTTGTAGCTGTAATAGTGCATCATTTAAAATAATACCCAGATGATGTATATGTTTTTTAGAATTTTGTAATTTACACTTGTATTACTGTATACATCAGAATAAAATTATTTACATATAGATTAACCACTATAATATGTTGAAATCATGCTGTCCTTTTTTAATTTAAAAAGCCCATGTGTTTACTTGCAGTAAACTCAAGTTGGAAGCTAACTGAACAAATGTAGTCCCAAATGATTGTTATTGTCTTTCTTATACAGTATTGCATATTTTAAGTAACTCATTCACATTTGGAAATGATTTATTTTAATTAGAAGGTGTAAATGTACACAATCTGTTCATTCTGAGCAATAAAACTCATCTCTTAAAACTGAAAAGGGCTTTAAGTTTAACCACCAGCCTTTCAGTTGAACAAAATAAGTTTTGTGCAGGCTCTTAACAATCTACCTTTTTACCCAATCTTGTTTGCTTTATAACTTACTGCAAATAAGCACAGCGTGCTTTGGCATACCCAGACTTAGGACATGACCCCCTGTAACCACTTCCAGGAATGAGTAACCCCAGAAGTAAATACTTCTCAAGTGACTAAAAAGTTGCAGAATTGGTGCCCCTACTTTGTGCAATATTTAAATATTTCATAACTTCCCAGGCTTTTTCTTTGTACTGCTGCTTGCTCCATAATTATTTTAACTTATTTTTCTAATTTATTTGAATGTTTGCAAGTTAACTGTTAGTTTGGTTTGAACAAAAAAAAATTATTGGAGTCTAAATTGATATGGTATTTAGGCATTTTAGGGAAAATATGAATGACCTATTTTCCTCCACATTTAAATCAACTGCAAAAACACTCTTCCCAATTAATTAAAAGCTTGGTTGTCAACCTATTCTGATGTCCAAAAAATATGGCTTAGAAAGGTAGAGGCAACCTTTTGTTGAAAATATTTTTACACACAGTTGATAGGCAGAATATTAACCTTGCCCCTCAGTCAAGTTGAAACACTGAAGCCTGGATCTGCATGTGCATGTTTGTAAAATTAGGTCCTACTCTTTTATCAATAAGTATTTAGTTAGTACTCAGTACGTTGCAAGGTAAATTGAATTGTTTGTTTTAAAGAAAACTATTATAAACATTGGACTGAAGCTCTTTGGGGAAGGGATCATCTTTTTTGTTTGGTTTTATATAGTGCCTGACACACTGGGGTCCTGCTCTATGACTGGGATAATACAGATAATTTAAAATTTATCTGGAGAATATTATTATAAATAAAACTATCTTAGAACAAAGGATAAGGGATAAGCATGACCTGCATATTTCTAAAATCCTTCTACTTATTTCAGGCCTGATCACTGCTGAAGTTAATATGACTGGAAAATCTTCAAAATATGTCAGTGGGCTTACTGAACGAATTGTATTCTTAGAGATGTATTTCTGTCAAATACTTATTGTCCAAAGAAGGCAGTACTTGTATAGTGGGACTTTACAAAATATACACTTTCACTAGGAGCTATCTGAAGCTTTTTCAATAATGGCTAATAATATATTAACTTCTGTTTCTGGATGTTTTCTTTATTTTTTGTCAGATACAATAATCATATTGAGTCTTAACTGCAAAAGTGGTTGAGGCAGCAAACTTCAGAGCTGACATTCAGAAATTTGATACTTTTGTAAGATTTTTAAAATATTTAGACATTATAGATACTTATAAAATGAATTGTTTTAATTGTTTTCAAAAATACATTGAGCAGTTCAGCTAAATCAGAACATGCATGAGTGCAGATATGTATGTGGTCTATTGAAAGATTTGTGTTGGATTTCTCTTTGCTTCTCATGTGATATGTGTGAGATTTCAAAGTAAAAAAGGCTCTGATCTTGTAATCATTGATGCATGTTCTTAACTTTACTACTGCCATTGACTTATGAGGCGCTGCTTGTGGTTCTGAAGTTAAGCATGTGTAGAGGATTGCAGGATCAGGGCCAAAGACAACATAAAGGAGATGTGCAGAACTTACAAATACAGCTGTCTGTCATTTGCTTGTAAGTGATGGGCTTGATATTTAAATTATACCATTTGGCTGGTTCTGAATTTTTTTTTTTTTTTTTAAAATGTGTAATAATGACAATGAATTTTAGTAGTAGCAAGCTTGGTTATTATTGTCTGCATAAAGCATAAGAGTGAGAATTATTTCTGAAATTCAAATTGTGACATACAGCAGTAAATCACGTCATGAAAAATTATTAAAAAATTCTTAACACATTTTATCATTGTATTCCTTAGTAAGCCTTTCAAGTAAAGTTGTAATTGGAATATTGAACACTGTACCGGTATACGTTGTCAAATGTACTTTGACCTTTTACTGTTCTAGGATTTAGACCCAGATTTCAGACATATGATTGATTTGTATATTTGGGCATGTGTATAATTTTTAAGAGTCTGCACATCTGAGGATTGTAAGCTTTCCTAACGAATACTAAAGGACACGCGTTTCTATGCAATTCTGGCAGTGATGCAGATATTTTTGTTGTAGAAATAGAGTACTGGTATTGAGTTCAAATATGAAAATTGATGTGATCCTTGGCTTGTCCTTGGTGTGTGTTTTCATAAGCTGGACACTATTTATATATTGGTAATTTCTACACTGTGTGTTTTTTCACAGTTTTTAAGCTACATGTGTAATGCACACTGAACCAGAGTGCTGGAAAAGTGTACTTCAAGGTTGCTTTTGCTACTTAAACACTATTTTGTTGAAGTTTTGTTTTAGGAGTATGCCTAGTTAAATGTTCAATAGTTATAAATTCTCTAGATTTATTGCAAAACAATACTTCCTCAGCAAACATAATCGTTAAAGTAGTTAGCAAAAGTATTTTAAGTATTGGTTGTTCAAAGAGCATTAAATGCTGCCTGCATACATTCTTTTACAGGTATTCATGGGGAAATAAAATGACTTTAATTAGAAGGAATCTGTTAATTATACTGTACAGCCTTGATGCATAGCTACAGTAGAAATGAAGTAGACTTGTTTTATAAATCTATGTGTTCATCTTGATCTTAGGTAGAGAGGGTACTTCACATTTGCTTATTAAAATACTGGAGCCTGAATTTTGCGTTTAATGCGAACTTTACATTAATGTTAATTGCCAACATCTATGTTAAAATAAATGTAATGAACAATCAAATTTGTAGTACTATGTAATTTGTCTGATGCTATTCAGAAGAACTGCAATCTGTATTTAATTCAGTGAAAAACTCAAAACCTTCAGATTGTATGTAAATAAAGGCACAAGCAAACCTTAAGTGTCATGAATCTAAATTACATAATTAGTTTTTTTCTTTGTTATTGCACTTTTCTAATAGGAATATTATGCTATGTTAACATTTTTGGCTCAATAAACTTTTAAAAGTAACTTGTTCCTAGATACATTTTAACAAAGTGAAACCAGTCTTAAGTGACTGTTGTCTCTTTTGTTCTTTTCAAAACATAATGTGAAGAAATCTACAGCAACCATTGAAGTATTGATAAAATTGGTTGCTTAATGGAATTTCTAATAAGTGGAGCAGAATTGTATTTGATGCACTTGATTTAGGGCAGTACCTTTAAGACTGGAGGTTGCCTATAAGGTTGATTTGGGGTACAGGTTTCATTCTGATTGTACTACCAAAGCACTTTCATTTCTGAAGTAATGTATTAAGACGTTGAAACACACAGAGCAACTTTACAACTTAATTTGATCAGTTTACATTTCATTTCAGTGTTATTCCTTCAGTATTTTACAAATGCCAACAATGTGTGAGAGATTTTAAAGAAGATATAAATGTCAAATGGAAATAGTACCTCAAATGTTTCTATGCAAGTGCTGTTAACATTAAACTGTTTGAGAGACAGAACCATGTTCTCTCATGTACTTTCTATAGACTTGGACGCTAGACAGTTTTTTGGCAGCTTGAAATTACATCTCACTTAGGACCTTATACTGCGATATGTTGGTCTTTCATTGAGAGCTGAGACCTTTTATCAGCTTTCAGAAGACACTTGATACCTTGCAGGATCTAGACTATAGTCAAGAATATCATGTATGTCACGAGATACAGTAACTTTAATATTGAACGTCTGTTACATGCTCATTATTGTTTGGAGTGTCAGACTGACTGCTTCTCCACATTGTTTTGTTATGTGCATATTCCTGGAATGTGGAACAAGTACAAACGTGCTTGTACTATCACTTCCATTGCTATGTCAAAAGATATTTTTGTTTCTTTACTACGTGCACACATGTTTTCTTTTTAAGAATTGAAATTAAGTTCATGATAGCACAGCATGTCTTTTGTCCTGTAGGACTGGATTTAGTGTGGATGGGACATGACAGTATATGTGTTTGTATTTTCTCAAAACCAGAAGAATATTCTAAGCTTGTCTTTTCCTCTTTTTTTAAAACAGATTTAATTGAAAATATTTACATATCCTCCACAAGCGGGAGAGAACTTAAAATTCTTATGGCCAGTGAAGTCCCTGAGCATAGGCCACAGCTTGACAGCATCACAGTTTCTAAGAAACGTAACTGGCTACATCAGAGTACTCTAAAGGCCCCTAATCTGGAAGAAGAAAATATCTGTAAGAAAATGCAAGGAAATACTATTCATGTACCCAAATCTTCCAGTCCATTACCTGAACCTAAACTGCCACAGGTTCCTCTCAAATCACCTGTAGGACAGGAGTGTCCTGCAAGAACCTATAGTTCTGTAACTGCTGTTCACCATTCTACAAGCCCTTCAGTTTTGAGAAACTGTACTTTAGACTTCAGTGAGGATAATGATGCTGATGATGAAGGAGAAATATGGTACAACCCTATCCCTGAAGATGATGAGCCTGACTTCCCCATGGTCCATTGTTTTACTGGGAAAAACTCTGTTAATTTGGACTCCCATGCCACCAGTTTCAAGATGTTGCCTGGGAGTGACTTGGTTAAAGTAATGAGGCACCATAAAGACCTTCCATACTTCTCAGAATCTGCAGGAGACAATCAAATGGCTCAGGCCAGTGAAATTAATCAAGCAGATTCCATACATTCCATGGACTATGTGCAGCTGCACAAGCAGAGTTCTGTGTGCAAGACTCAGAGTGCAACAGCAATAGAGGAGAGCCCTGCATTTAAATATTGTTCAGCAGGTAAGAAGGATATGAAATATAGAGATGTTACACTCTTGTTTTTATTTTTATGGGAAAGTCAAACATTTGGGGTTTTTTCCTCTTCATTGTGAAATTTTTTATAAAATTGATGGAAAGTTGATTGAAAATTATGGCCTACATATTTTATATAGTTGGGTATACAAAGTTAGGCAACTAAATAAGTGGTCTAACTTTCACAGGTGTTGAATTTCCACAGATCACATTCCTTTGAATAGGAAATGTGAGTACTTGGCCCCTTGCAAAATCAGGCCATTTATCTGTATTCCAAAATATGAGTTTAGATGTCTAGCTTTAGATTCTCAAGTTTGAAACTTATGGCAGTTATCTACAGTATTATTTTTTTGAACCTTTAAAACACTGATAAGTGACTGTGTGAGTAGGGTTCTCTATTTTGTATGTATTGATGACTTCTAGATCAAATTTGCTCATCTCAGATATAAAAAGATGTCATTTTTTTAACCCTGGTTACTAGCCCTTTGAATGGAGCCTGGAATGTGAAATGTAAACTGGTTTGTTGTGGCTCACACTTTGCCATCAATAAAAAGTTTACAGAGTGAGCTTGGTTAACAATTCTGTTGATGATGCACAAACACAACATATTTTGTTTTCTATGTCTTAGCCAATTCTAACCCTAGATAGAACTTTAACTCTAGCCCTGTAACTGCTTAATTTTCTCAGAAGTCTCTTGTATGGGATTTTTATCAAAGACTTCCTGAACATCCATATAAATGAGATCAACCCTGTCTCCTTTGTCTGCTATCTTGTTGATTCCTTTAAAAACTTCTAATAGATGGGAGAAGAACGGTTTTCTTTTACAGAAGTTGTGCTGGCTTTTCCCTATTTATCATGTTCATTAATGGTTATGTCTACCCTATGATAAGACCTGCAGCTGTCCTGGGTTAGCAGGCTCAGACTGGGCCCAGCACACACATCCCACCCCACCCCCCATCCCTCCTTCGCAGGCAGGGTCCAGGCTTCAGCCTGAGCCTGAATATCTACACCACAATTTTTTTTAGCCCCACACTGAGCCCCACAAGCCTAAGTCAGCTGACCTAGGCCAGTGCTGATCTTTTTTTTGCAGTGTAGACGTACCTTAAGCATTTTATACCCGTTTTAATTATTGTTTCAACTGAATATATAAATTCATTATTATATTGAGGTTGGTGTCATCCCCTAAAAAGGAATCCCTTCTCATTGACCAGGTCAAGCAACTTGTTGACCGTGACTTGTAATATCATATTGAGTGAGAGAGAGATGTGATCTGAGCACAGGAATGGGAGACAAGAACTCCTGAGTTCTAATTCTAGCACTTGTTCTGATGAACTTTGTCCCCTTGGACAAGTCACTTAATTTGTCATCCTCAGTTTCCCTGTATAAAATGGGCATATTAATATCCATGTTGTGAAGATTAATTACTGTTCTTTGTTAAAAAGTCTGCATAATAAGTTATTTTGTCCACGTCCCAAGTGCCTAAGTCACTGTTGAAAATGGGATTTAAAAGACAGTCACTTAGGGTATGTCTGTATTGCCAAAAAAAATAAAAAAATAAAAAAGCTCTCTAAGCAAGACTCAGAACCCTGGTCTACAGGCTGGGACTTGTGCTACAGCACTAAACGTAGCAGTGCATAGCAGTGTAGACATTCCCTGGACTGGACCTCAGGCTCTGAAACTCATCTTGTTGCCCCTTAGGTCACATACAGATTTTACCCTCTATAACCAGTCATTTGTGCCATGATCTATTGTCACATCTAGGAACCCACATTTTGTGCTTTTGTTTGGAAATTAGTAGAGGTAGGAGTGTGTGTGTGTGTGTGTTTAAGCTGAAAAGTGTAAATGAGGGTCTAGAATTTCCATTCAAGTTAAAAATATTTTGCTTTGTAGTCTGTATTAAATAATTGGTACTACTGCATCTAGTTCCAGAATGTGAAAGAATAAGCAGACCAAATGTGTGCTAGCCCTTCAAACTGTGTTTGACCCATTTAAGAGATTAATCTCTCCATACATATGTGATTATCGGGAACATTAATAGGGGTCACTTGCTCCTTTTGAAGGACTAACCCCTTTTATGTATTAGGCAAAACTGACTACAGTTTTTCATGTTGGAAAATCAAATTCATATCCCTTCAGATTAATTTGGGCTTTGAATGCACGTCTATAATGAAGTCTGGTAAAATTGATTATGGATTTCTCCTGTGAAGTTTACTCTGTATTGAGTTAATTAAACTATTTTAAAGTACTCTCTTTTGTGTGTGCATTGAATAGTGATCACATTGACTGGATTAATTGATGATGAAGTGGGTCCCTGCTGTTAAGTAATTGGCTTTATTGTGGAGGAGTAGTTAGTGCTTCTTTTAATCCAGTTAAGATGTCTACAGTTATTTTCAGTCAAATTTAAAATGACAGCTCATCCAGACAAAATTACCACATGAAGGGAAGCGTGTCCGATTTAACTTTATTTGCATTAGGGCAGAGTCTGATTTACACAAGCAATGACTGTGTAGTCGATGAATGTCTCTGTCTTCATAGACTCAAATACATGTAGGAGAAACTCTTGTCAAATGCCCTATGATTGTTTAGCAGGTCTGCTTGAACAGCAAGGAAGATGTCTTAGTAAAGGGCACTGCTGCAGGTTAAATACAAAAACAATGCTTTTATCTGTGTTCCTAATAACATAATTGGTTTTTAATGTGTTTTGTAATGGTGAGGATGTTAATGATATTGTTTTTAGAACTGTTTTTCAGCAGAGATACCAATTGTTTTGATTATTTTGTTTTTAATTTCTTGAAAATGCTACTATGGTTTTGAAAACTATTCTTTAGTAAGATATAAATGTTGGGATTTAATTACTTCTCAGCAGTCGTTCCAAACAGTGTTCTGAATGGGCTTCTTTAAATACCGTACCAGTGTCTTCGGGCCTAATCCTGCAGATTCTTGTTTGCTTTTAGTTCTCGCTCATACAAGTAGTTCCAGAACTGGTAGGATTATTCATTTGTGCACTACTCATGTGAATAAGAATTTGCAAGTTAATTTCTTTGATACATAGTCCTGGCCATGCTTAATATTTTAAAAGTTATTGAGAAATAGAATTAGATATAAGTAAAATCAAATATTTAGTGTTTTCCCAAAGCAAAGGATTTATAAAAGTGCTTTAAATTATTTATAATAAAGTAATCCATTTTAAAAGTAAACTAGATTCTAAATTAGAAAATACAGGTGGAAGTGTGAGCTTATGCTTTGGAATCTATAGGAAAAAAGTTTTAGTGGATGCAAATAAAAAGTGTGCTTTTTGACATGCATTTAAGGAGAAGTAGATATGGTGTACAAACTGAAAAGTAATTTTTTTCTAAATATTAGTATATATAAAATTCAAATTTCAGAATATAGAATTGTGTAAAAATGAACCCTAACTGTACAGCTTATTCAGTGCTGGTATCTGCAAAATGTTGAAAAATGACACCTCTTCATAATGTTTTGCATCACAGAATTGTGAAATGTTACTTTGGAAGATGTTTGTGGTGATGGTGGTGTGTTTTAGTGTACTAGAATAATTGGAGTTGTGGTGTTGGATCGTGGTCTAAAAGAAATTAGACTAGCTACCTGAAAAGGATGTTTCTTATTTGTAATGAGGTCCACAGATCCATGATATTGGGTCTTGGTCTATGTAGCTCTGGAGGCAGGCCAAACCTGTCTGTCATTGGAGCCATACCTATTCTGCCACCTTTGAGAAACTGCCATATTATTGTCTGCTGTTTCAGTGCCTCCCTGCTTCAGAGCAGTTAAAAAAAATGGCTTGAAATCACCAGGCTGTCACCATCTGCCTTTGCTGGCAGAGAGAATTCCCTTTCATGTGCAGCATGGCAGAGAAGGCTAAGAAGAGAGGGAAAGCCATACACTGTCCCCTGAACTTCACTGCCTGCAGGGAGATTTGTGCCTGTTCTGTGGAGACTCAGGCCCCTCTCAAGCGGGGCTGTACTCACATTGGGCAACTATAGAGATTCCTCTTATCCCTCCCTCCATTATTTCTTATCCACCCCTCAGCAAATGTATCTTTCTCCAAGACGACTGAGCAGATTCAAAGCAGGCTTTTCAATAGGCAAAGTAGTCAGGACAGTTAATGCTATAGATGCAAGCCTGGAGGGATAAAACTATCACAAGCCTGGAGGGATCAAGGACTGTTCAAGGATCTAGTCCAAACAAGAGAGCAAGCACAGTATAAACCTGCACGAGTTCAGGGCAATTTGTTATGATCTCGAGGCTTTGCTCCCATATCTGAGCACTCCTCTTGTGCTGATCATGACAGGCAAAACCTCAGCCATGTCTTATTTCAACAGAAAAGGACAATGAGTTCGACAGGGCCTCAGAGAGCACCTCACCTCCTGATGACTTGGGCAAAGGAGAGCCTGCAGTTAATTTGCTTCCTTTATGTTGAACAGAAGATTGAAAGTTAAGGCCAGCTGGCTCAGCAGGCCAAAATTAGACAATCCCAAGTGGTAACTACACTGAGAGGTGTTCTATCTACTGGTTAAATAATTTGGTCTCCCAGCAAGGGCTCTGTTTGCCTCCCACCTGAATCATGGGTTTATGTCTTTTCTTGCTGGCAGCATCACAAAGCTAAGGCAACAGATGCCTTGTCACAAAGATTGCAAAATGGACTCTTACATGCCTTTCCTCTCCTTCACCAGAATGCTACAGAAGATCACATGAGAACCTGAAGCACTGGTCATTCTGGTATCCCCATTCTGGTCGAGGAGGCCTTAGTTCTCTGATCTACTTGACAGAATACAAAGATCTCCTACCTGCTATCCATCCAGGAGGGATATGAAAGTACCAGGGTCAGTCATGCATCAGAATCCAGACAGTCTGCACCTAGCTGCCTGGTTCTTGAAAAAACCCTCTTAAACCAACAAGATTAGTCAGAGAGCTTATAGCCACGCTTGTAGATTCCAGTAATAAATCTACTAACTCAGCATATTCTAGGGCCTGGTTGAGGCTTAGCCTTGGTATCAGTACAAGGGTTTCACCCACACATCTGCAGATTCTTGAATTTCTTCAAGATGGACTCAGGTTAGGTCATGGAGTTCAGACATTCAGAGGTCAGGTGACTACTTTGGCTAGCATCCTTAGTGCGGCGCTCAGCTTCTTATACATTGAATATCTTGCTCAGCAGGAAGATTGGTGTGTTTAGTTTTAATGCTTAATTTTTCTTACCATGCACTTTGCTAGTTGCCGAGGAGGGCTATGGAAGTATTTCAACAGGCAGAGGAGGAGCCTCACCTAGCCTGCCACTGATTTGGTAGGTTTTGATCTGCCTCCAAGGCTGCATACAATGTCATGTGGGCCTCGTTACCCTAAGAAATTAAATTTTCAGGTAAGGCACAGATAAATTTAACCTATTCTGTTATAACAGAATGGTGAAACTTCTGGGTCAGTCACTGATTATGACTTTGGCAAAGTCTTCACCACTTTAAAAAAAAAAGTGGGGGGGGGTATGTGTTTATACCGAAATAGCTGACTCGTGTAAAATCCTATTGGGTAGGCTTGTGGGTAATGACTGTAATATCAGGATAGCCTGGGATGCTATAGAAGGTCCCAGTGCTCTTTATTGACAGCACACCCTCAGTCTTGATGTGCTAAGCTTCACTCTGTCCTCGCAGCTTCCTGATGATTAAGGTTGTTGAACTCTGCAAAGGAAATGCACTGTATACTGTAATCTTTTACGTAGGTGGTGCTAGAACAAAAGGAGGGAAGCCAAATCAGGCAGAACAGAGGAAGTTGGACTTAAAGATCAGAAGGGACCATCGTGATCATCTAGTCTGACTTCCAGCAGACCATAGAATCTCACCCACCCACTCTTTTAATAGACCACTGACCTCGAGCTGAGTTACTGAAGTCCTCAAATGATAGTTTAAAAACTTCAAGTTACAAAGAAATCACCATATACACTAGTTTAAACCTGTAAGTGACTTGTGAAGAAAGTGTTACACCTCCTTCCAAGAAATTACAGGCGGAAGAGGGCTTCCTATCTCTTCTGTGTACTTGAAACAGGTTTGTCAGAGCTTCTTATGGTTGAAGACCTAGTCATGTGTATGTGAGGCATCACCTGACAGCTCAGCCTTACAGGCAGAAGAGGCAAATAGACCGAGCAGCTCAGGTTGAGGTAGCTATGGTATCCCTCTTTCTTGGATTGTGATTTGTGCTAACTCTTTTTACGACCTGGTTGTCACAAAGAAGCAGAATTGCTTTAGCGTCTTGCACTGTGAAAGGAGCAACAAGAACTGGGTCTGTCAGGAGACAGGGAAGGGTCAAAAGGGCATGCTTATAACTTATATGTGGAAAGTGACTGACCCAGATGTTCCAAACTGATGTACCAGAACTGGAGAAGTATTAACATATGAAAAATTGGCAGCAAACTTATCCTAGTTTTATAGATTTTGAACATTCACGCCTAGTGTGCTAAACCATTATTATACATCCGTTTCATCCTCAAGTGAAATATTACTTAAGCTGTATAGTGCTCAGCAAAAATCATTATTGTAATGGAAGAGCAGGCAGTTCAGCCGCTTTACTTTCATTATGTGCCTCTGGAGGCTCTAGTCACCACCTCTTTAATTATGGACTACTTAAAATAATTCACTCTTAGTCTATTGAGGCAGCGGGTAGCTAGGATTGCTGAGTGAGTGGTTTATCAGTCTAGTTGCTCTTAGAACACCATGTCTCCCTTCTTTCAGGAAAGGTTTTTAACTCCTAATAAAAGGAGCAGGGGGAGATTTTTTAAACCTGTAACAACCAAAAAAACTTTTAGTCCATAGGTTTAAAAAAGGAATAATTTTCCATTTTTTTGAATTATTTGCAAATATTTAACCATCACTTCCTTTTTTAAAAAAATGGGATTTTGGTTTTTTTCCCTTCTTCTGTCTCCTTTTCATTTTGCCAAAGTGGGCGGAAATTGTAATTTCCTTATCTCTTACTCAGCATTGTTTAAATTTGAGGAAGCACACATTCTTCATTCAAGACTGTTTTCAGTTCTACTTTTTTTACATTGAAACAGGTTTGGAGCTGTCTGAGCACAAAAAGACTTAATGCGCCAAATCTTCAGCTTGTGTAAATCAGTGTAGTCCTATTGACTTCAGTGGAGCTATGCCATTTACAAGAATAGAGGATCTGGCCCAACATTTTTGTGTGGCTTATGACTTAAAAGAATACTGTATGGGGATTTTCCCCCCTGTCTTGGAGATCTTACACCAGAATTGCTTTTGTATGTTGATGTTTTTGTTTTGTTTTTGCTTGTAAACATTCCAGAGTTCATCAGTGGGCTGAGAAAAAGCATAAGAAATCCAGATGTAAAGGAAAATTTGTTAGAAGTCACTGAAAAGCTGTCTTTTTTAAAAAAAGAATGGTATGGTTTTAACTTTAGTGTTTGTACCACAAAGCTTTATATGAACTTAAACAGATGTTTTCAGAATTATATGCATCATGCCTACTAAGATGAGTATTCCTGGAAAAGTATAGGAAAAGGTTATACTGAACAGCAGTTTTAGTTCAGTAGTAGTTTCAGGTTTTCATTGGAGTTACATACTTGGATGTTTGTTTTAAAATTGTAACAGACTGTTGGCCAGTTATCCATTCACCTTAACTCATTACTTACAAAAAATTTAAATTTTTGTGGTAAATTTTAAGCAAATGTTAAACTTTTAACACTTCTGAAAATTGAGGAAAAACTTGCATGTAGGTCAGGGCAATCAAATATGATACCTTTAAAATAATATAACTTGTTGGCAATCATTCTGACAGAGATTTATATAGAAGGACAAGGTGGCTGAGGTAATGTCTTTTATTGGACCAGCTTCTGTTGATGAAAGAGAGAAGCTTTTGAGCTTCCAGAACCTGAAGAAGAGCTGTCTTCTCCAAGTTAGAGTGAGCTAACTTATTCCCTTAAGGGCACAGTTGTGTAGATGTTAATTTCATTAGGACTAATCTGTAGTACTGGATGGATGCTGATTCTGAATAAAAAGCTGAGATGAAAAGTTTCTGAATTTATGAAGTACCGCAATTCCCATGGGCTGCTTGCTTCTCTTCAGTTATGAAAAAGGCTTTATAACTTTCTTCAATCACATTGTTGCACAAACCTAAAAATTTACTTTGTTAATCAGACTCAATAAATAACTCACCGAGGAAATCATGTGCAATGCCAAGTTATTTTTGTTCAATATAGTGTCCTTCCAAGAAAACTTGCAACCAGTCTAATATAAAACTATAAGTATCTGAATTGAGTTGTTCTTCAAAAAACGTCTTTTTTTCTCTCTCTCATGCTTATAACACCAAAAAATAAAAGTATATAAAACTGATTTATGTAGAAAATATAAGTAATGGCTTTCAATTTAATTATTTTAACTTGACTTTTTTTCATTAAGTTTGAACTTTTGCAGTCTGGTATGTCAGGCAGTCAATTACAAAGCTTTTTGTTTTTTTCATGGTGATGTCTTGGTAGTCATTTGGACAGCAGGTGCCTCATAGATATCATTTCCTCCTGCCATCCTTCTTGCTGAATATTTTTCAAATGTAACAGACATGATCATAAGATTCTGATTGGGTGGTAGTAGGAAATTAGGATTGATTTTTACATAACAGTATTCTATGATTTGTCATACTCTAGATAACCAGAAGCAGTTTATTTTAAGCAATATTACATGAAAGCCATAGAGTGAACTATATGGCAGAGTAAAAATTTGTTAGATTTGGACTATAGTAAGGTTACATTTTGCAGATTGTTAAAAGCTGCTTAGTATACTGTTTTGAAAATCACATGCATACCTTAGCAACTTTTTGGCTTTACTGGAAAAACATGTGGCTTAATACTCATTGAAATACCAGTCTGCATAATAGTTGACTGTTAAAGTTTCACTCAGCCACATATTTCATTTTAACTGTTCAGTGCCTAATACAGCAGAAGTTGGACACACAAAAGTCAGAATGTTAGATTCTCTTCCGTTCTAATGAAACCGAGAGAAGTTTAATATGTTGGCTTGCTTTTCTAAGCCTATGCCAGAAACTTCTGACAGGAAGGGAAGATTAATGTTAGCGGGCTAAAGCATGGTACTGATTACTATAGAATGCTTCAGGCCAGCCCACCAGTGGGACTGTGCTATGATTTGCAATACAAGGAAAGGCTTTGTCCAGTTTTATCAAACGCCACATTTCTTACTAGCTGCTTGCCAGAAAACCACAGCAGGCATGCTAGAAAAAGTCCTTTCCCTGTAAGGAAACTACTTCAGTGGGACACAGCAACTGAGGAAACAAGAAAGTTCATGTTTTCTGCTGGAAAACAGATCTTATGCACTATTTTTCAGAACTTTTTTCTTACTCTCTGGAACCTTTTGTGTTACAATTTCTTTCTTCTTTTTTTTATCAGTAAAAATTATCAAAATGATACTCAAGCTAGACCCCAAAAGATAGATTTTTGTAACATTTGCAAAAACAAATTAAAAATAAGGCTTTAATAAAACATGAAGCTTGCCTATATGATTTCATGTTCAAGCTGAGTGAAGTTCTAACCTTGTAAATGATTAAAAGTAAATCAGATTAGCAGAGGGAAATTGTGAAGATCAATTAATGACTGTACAGTGATTTGCTTTTGTGAAGTGCTATGAATTAAAGCTAAACGTATTTTAAAAAATTTAATAGGTGCAGACATCTTAGTAAATGTGACAGAGTGACTTGCTGAGTATCCTTTGTAACCATGCTTGCTGATTTGCAGATTCTCCAAGTCCTGTATTAGCAAAGGATTGTAATTTATGCTTGAAATTTTGTCAATGATTATGGCCAAATATGCCAACTAGAAAAGTAAGTATATTAAAAAGGTTCAGTATGCACAGAAGCTATGTAACATCTAATCTTATATGGATCAGCATTCATTTTATTACCATTTTATAAACTTATAAAATTTTATAAACTTTCTTGTTTTCGTAGTTGTAGAAAATAGAAGTTTGGGGATTTCTTTTTTTTAAGTATTCTGACCTCTTCCTGTTGTGATGGGGTGAGAGGAAGGTGCACTTTGTACAGTCTTTCTCGCTGCCCATAGCTAGTGATCTTCTGTGAAATAGTCTTAAATTCTCAGTGGCGACAGCTCTGTTGTCCAAACTGCAGGATGAATGTGGTAGTAACTGCTACCGAGGAGGAACATAAATATCACAAGGGAGAAAAGGATGACTCAGAATGAAGAGACGGTCAATAAGCACTATGATTTCACTCCTACTGATTAGCTGGGAATTACTGGGCCCAGTTTCCCTCTTGTGTGTGCCCTAATCTTGCTCTGAGGTAACCCTGTTAGCTTCAGTGGGGTTACTTGTGATTGACACTAGTGAAAATGAGAAGAAAATCAGATCCCCTGTCTTTGAGACCGGAATTTCCTGGAACGTCCTGATTTCTGTCATAGGGTGAAGAGCATGTGTGCACTCAGCACAGAAAATTAGATGACACCTTTCTGGTGTATGTCTGCCAGCATTCCTTATCAGCCTCCTCTCACTGTTAACGTAATGGAAGGCTTTTATTCTTTAACAAAATGTCAGTTGGTGTGACTTGTTTAAGCCTTAGGAAACTAGCTGTATCACAGGTGAAGATCACCTGGAAACTGGCTAACTTCCAAGCCTGTTTTTGGGGGCCAAGAAAGAGGAAAGTGTTTTTGGCAGCTAAAAGGCAGGACAAGTTGGTACTCTTGGGAGGAATGAAACCTGAGAGGCTGTAAAAATAGTAAACCCAATAATAATGGGGGATTTCAGCTATCCCCATATTGACTGGATACATGTCACCTCAGAATGAGATGCAGAGATAAAGTTTCTTGACACCATAAATAACTGTATCTTGGCACAGTTAGTCCTGGAACCCACAAGAGGAAAGGCAATTCTTGATTTTAGTTCTAAGTGGAGCACAGGATCTGGTCCAAGAGGTGAATATAGCTGTGCCACTAGGTAATAACAATTATATAAGTAAATTTAACATCTCTGGGGCAGGGGGAACATGAAGGAAGCCCACCAAAGTAGTATTTAACTTCAGAAAGGGGAACTACACAAAAATGAGGAAGCTAGTTAAACAGAAATTAAAGTACAGTCTGAAAAGTAAAATGCCTGCAAGCTACATGAAAGCATTTTACAACATCCTAATAGAGGCTCAAATTAAATGTATATCCTATATTAAAAAACATAGTAAGAGGACCAAAAAAGTGCCATCATGGCTAAACAGCAAAGTAAAAGAAGCAAATAGAGACAAAACAGAATTCTTTAAAAATTGGAAGTTAAATCCTAGTGAGGAAAATAGAAAAGGGTATAAACTCTTGCAAGTCAAATGCAAAAGTATAATTAGGCATGCCAAAGTAGAATTCGAAGAGCAACTAGCCAAAGACTCAAAAACTAACAGTAAAACTCGCAGATGAAATTGAATGTTGATAAATGCTAAGTAATGCACACTGAAAAACATAATCCCAGCTATACATTCAAAATGATGGGATCTAAATTAGCTGTTACCATTCAAGGCAGAGATCTTGGAGTCACTGTGGATAGTTCTCTGAAAACATAAACTCAGTGTGCAGCAGTAGTCAAAAAAGCTAACAAAATGTTAAGAAGTGAGAGATATGACAGAAAATATCATAATGCCTCTGTATAAATCCATGGTATGCCAACGTGTTGAATACTGAGTGCAGATTTGGTTGCCCAGTCTGAATAAAGATATTGGAATTGAAAAAGGTACAGAGAAGGGCAACAAAAATGATTAAGGTTATGGAACAGCTTCTGTAGGAGGAAAGATTAAAAAGACTGGGGCTTTTCAGCTTCGATAATGGACGACAGAGAGGATATGATAAAGGTCTATAAAATCTTGACCAGTGTGGAGAAGGTGGATAAGGAAATATGATTTATGCTTCACATAACACAAGAACTAGGGGTCACCCAATTAATGTAATAGACAGCAGGTTTAAATAAACAAAAGGGAAGTACTTCTTTACACAATGCACAGTCAATCTATGGAGCTCTTTGCTAGGGATGTTGTGAAGACCAATACTATAATAGGGTAAAAAAAGAACTAGATAAGTTCGTGAAGGATAGGTCCATCAATGGTTATTAGCCCAGATGTTTAGGGATGCAGCACCATGCTATGAGAGTCCCTAGCCTCTGTTGCCAGAAGTTGGCACTGGCCGTTGCTGGCTAAAGGATACTGAGCTAAATGGACCATTGGTCTGACCCAGTATGGCTGTTCTTATGTGCATTCAGTCTCCTCCTTGTCACTGCAGAGTGAGGGGAACAGGGTACTTGCCAAGAGGTGGTGGGAGAAAGGTGAACGTAAGGCCATTTGACTGTAGTGGAATAGTGTTCTCGATACTCACTGAGAGGGATGGGGAGATAATGGAACAGGGTTCTGAGCTGCAGTGACAGAGGCAGGGCTCTTATGAGAATAAGAGGAAAGATGCATGCACTGAGAAGGATTCCTCTGTAGTACTTCATTGCAGAACTCTGCAGGCTGTATGCTCTCCTGAGTAGTCTAAGGGCAGTGGCAGTACTCAGAGGAGAGAGTATCTGTAGTGTTCCACTGTCTTCCCATCTAAACTTATGGATACCTGGTATCTGTACCCTGGTGAAGCAGTCAAGTCAGCTTGTGTGAGGACACATTATACAAACAAATGGAGTACTACACAGGTAGATGGGATGGTTGAATTGTTTATATGTAGTTTGCACCAATTTTGTTTTGTTAGGCAAAGCCTCAGTAGAATGGAAAGAATCAAGCTTCTGATTGTCCTCTGCCAACTTTTGGCTGAAAAAGTCAGCAAAGTGCAGAAATGTTTATCTAAGTGGTGCACAATATTTATCTAAGTAGATCCTGTATTTGAGTATTGACAAAATAACTTCTTCCATAATTCACAAATTTTTGTTACTGCTAACTGCTGTTAATGGGCAGCTTTAAAAATGCATTCCTATTTTGTTTTGTGTTTTTCTTTTAAAGGATTTGGAATTGTACCTGCAAACAAGACTGAACCAGGAGCAACAGAAATTTCTCCTCCAAGTCCTAATCCTTTGAAAAAAGGAGGATCAATTAATTGGCCTTTTCCTGATAAAATAAAATCTCCTAGAACTGTGAGAAAACTTTCAATGAAAATGAAAAAATTGCCAGAACTTAGCAGGAAGCTGAGCATCAAAGGAACCTCGAGCTCTAATAGTTCAGATAATCCTACTTCCTTGCTGCAAGGTGACTGTCATGATACAAGCCAGGCCACATCTTTGCCATCTTCTGGAAATGCAACAGCAGCTGCTAGCAGGAATGTTATAAGTCGTTACCATCTTGACAGTAGTGTGTCATCACAGCATGGCTACAAAAAGAAAAACACTGGGAGTTCCAAATCCTCCAGTAAAGGTGGTTATCTCAGTGATGGAGACTCTCCTGAACTTATAGCAAAATCGGGTAAAGACAGTTCTGTGAGCAGGTTTGGGAAAGGAAAAGAGACACTTCCAAGTAACAACAATAAAACAGAAATAGACATTGATGCTTTTAGACATTACAGCTTTTCTGATCAACCCAAATGCTCCCAATACATATCCGGACTCATGAGTGTTCACTTCTATGGTGCTGAAGATTTGAAACCACCCCGGATGGACTCGAAAGATGTCTTTTGTGCAATTCAGGTAGATTCAGTAAACAAAGCAAGAACAGCCTTGCTTACATGCAGGACAACCTTTTTAGATATGGACCACACTTTTAATATAGAAATTGAAAATGCCCAGCACTTAAAACTAGTGGTCTTCAGCTGGGAGCCTACCCCACGGAAAAATCGTGTTTGTTGTCATGGAACAGTGGTCCTTCCCGCTCTTTTTCGAGTGACAAAGACACATCAGCTGGCTGTCAAACTGGAGCCCAGAGGGCTTATTTATGTCAAACTGACTCTCATGGAACAGTGGGAGAATTCTCTTGATGGTCTAGTTGCAGATCGAGAGCCAGTGATATTTGGAGTAGATGCTCGAAAAGTTGTTGAGAAGGAAAACGTGGGCCTAATGGTACCGCTTCTGATGCAGAAATGTATTGTGGAAATTGAAAAGAGAGGCTGCCAGGTACTGTAAACTCATAAAAATTCTCTTATCATGTGGCTGAATTGCTTTTTGCACTGTTATATTTAGAATCTGAGCAGCGAGCAAGTGAATACAGTAAGTATGTTTCCCACAGTGTGTCTTTTTTTTTTTTTTTTTCTTTCCTTCTCCTCTTGTTTGGTCTCATCACTTCATTGCTGTCAGAGTGCAAATTTCTCCCCTTGCTCATTTTAATGTGAGGAACAGTGAAGCTGGGTGAAGCCAGCATTTTCAGCTTCTTCATAAGGGAATCCTGTACTTAATGCCAGTTGTGTGTTAGGACAATGGGAACATAGATAAAACTGTAGATTATGGCACTTGGAATAACTCCTCAGTTAAGGCAGCGTTGGGGTTAAGACTCGCCACTTCCTAACTTCCAGCCAGTGGCTCATTCCGTAAGACCATTTTTGCTGCATACATGTTGGAAAGATATAATGTAAAATTCCCAAACACCCACAATTCAGGCATTGTGCCATCTAAAATAAAGTTATTCGCTAACATCCTGGCAAAACTTCAGTTTAGCAAATGCATTCACAAGCCAAAATGTGAAAGATCAACTCTGATTTGTTGCTTAGCCTTTCGTTTATCTATGCTGCTAACACGTCTGCCTTTAAGCACAAGCTACTGCTTGGGAAGCCTCCATCCAGACTAAAAACTTCTCAGCCCAAGTCTGATCTACCCCTCTGGCAGTCGGACAAAAAGGAAAGAGAACTTTCATTGTCTTCCTCCGTCCGTCCCCCCCTTCCTTTTATTTCTTTCCCACTTCTCTCTTCCTGCCTTCATGGGGGACCCCAAAATTGTAAGATACATTCTGCAATCTGGTAGTGATGAACAAAAGACATTGCTCAACTTGTATAGTTTATGGCTGATAAGTCTAGTGGTTGTAAAATATCTGTTAAAAGGAGCATGATATCTTCGTCTTCCAGTAACACTTCCAATTGTAGACTCTGAAAAAATTTCCAAAGTAAGGAACATGCACAGTTCTCATGGCAGACTTCTCCTCTGGCCAATTTAATTGAAGTTAGCAGAACAACTTTTACATAGTGCTCCAAAACAGGTATGAGGCCTGGGAGCCTCTGACACACACTTTCATTCGAGGTGTTCCCTTCTGTATGTTGAGCCTTGCAATTCAGAAGTAGCCACACCCCCTGGTTTGTTGCATTTTAAAATGTGTCATTTTTGGTGACTGATTCTGGGCCAGATGGTTTCACCACTCCCATTTTAGCACAGAACTTGCTTGTTAGCACCTAGTCATGCAGATGATATCGGACAATCAAGACATTACTGATCATTGAACAGCTGGGATCTGAATTGTCTTCAGGTGCCTAGTGCTTCTAAGCATGAAGTGTAATTTTTCAACCTGCACAAACAAGACTGAAAACATTAAATGTACAGTGCATGTTAATTTCATATTTGACTATCTGTACATTAATTTTTTTGGATTTCTTACTGAACTACACAGGATGGAATTTTGTTTCTGCTAATGTCATTGGTGTCTGGATGATTTAACAAGCTATGATAGTAAAACCTTGTGGCTAGTAGTTGAGTGTTTGTCTAATATCTGCATATACATTGCTGATTTCTGCTTTTAGTTATATGAATGTAACATCCATTGTCTTCATTCCTTAACTCTTCGTTTACATCAGTGGGCTTTGGATCCAGATAACTTATTTGACCATTAGCATATGGTCAAACAAATGCCCCTTTTTATAAGCCATCATATAATATAGGACTCCCGAGTTCTAGTCTCTGCTCTGCTCATGACTCTTTGTGTAGCCTTAGACAAACTAGTCAGTTTACCAGTCAGTAAAGTAGGGATCAGAATAATTCTCTCACTCTTAGAGCTGGTTTTAGGTTTAGTTCTTTAACGTTTGAGAAGTTTGGGGAGAATGGGTGTTAACAAAATAAAGTTGTTTTTCAAATAATATATCAAGTTAGAGCATGTAGAAGTATATGCACCAGATACTCTTTGATGCATGATAATCATGTATAGATACTGTTCCTATGTACCTGAATGTGTTAGATTACTCTAGGAAATATAACCTCCTTTGTATCAAAGTGTTCACGTAACTTGAAACAACGTACATGTTGGCATACTATCTTAACACTTCTCAAATTTGTTTCTTGGTTACCTGATGCTAGAGTACATCTTTTGTCTCTTGATACCCCAGTGGATATGATATCAAATATAATTAAATATTGGTAATGATATAGGTAACTGCAGTGAAAGCAAGTGTCAATACTAAATTACTCACTTAACAAATAAAATCAAAGTAATTTCGTTGTAAATTGATTTTACAGCATATCCTTGTTTCTTAATGTGCATAATTTGTTTCACAGGTGCGAAGCTTGTTAACTGAAGGTCCTATTCATCATCATCAATAGACTAATATCTGTAGAATTACCTTACAAAGTCCAATACAAATTTTCTAATCCAAATTATTTTCTGCTTAAACTCAAAGGAGTTAACATATTATGAATTATACAGTTACACTAGCACAAAAGTGGTGAGTCGAACAAACAGAGTAGTAAGAGGGTTGCAGTTTCACCGGCACTACTTTGCATTATTCATTGAGATTAGACCCCACTCATCAATGATTAAAAAGGGTAAATGTGATCAGAGTTCTAGTTTGTGTATTACAACAGAAGAAAATGAGTGTGGAAGTTGTTGGCTTTTTTAAGAAGCCACTAGAAAGTGAGCAACAAAGAGCACTTAGATTAATGTAAAGACTTACATTTTTTTTCCATTTTGTATTACAGCTTATTATTCTAGTGTTCCTTTACAAATTATTATAACAAATAATTGAAGTTGATTAGGACATCATTCCCCTTCCTTGTGAATAAAAAGAGTGTGTGTGTGTGTGTGTGTAAAAATTAATAGTCTTTTGGGGAGGGAGTTGTTTGTTTTACACTAATATTTAACACTAAGTCTTGTGACTTTTTATCAAGTAGAGTTTATTAAAAACATTTACTCATAAACAGAACATTACTAGCATCTGCTATGGGTACATGGAAAGCCTTTTTGTGCTCTTCCTGAGTGACTCAATGATAAACCAACAGTGTAATAAAAATCACCTTTCTGTCCAAGATATATTGATTCAATATGTGTGGCTGTGGACATTAGTTGCATCCATAGAAACAAACTGATAAGAGATTGAGTTTCAGTATTGTAGAGAACATTATTGTTTATTTACTATTATAACCCAGACTGTGGACATTGTACAGAATTGATAACATGTTGCTGTTTGATGTTTAAAAGATTTTGCATATGCTTTCATTTTTTACTGAAGTAAGTTGATGGGTGTGAGTATTTTTGCATCCTTAACTGAAGACATTGTAAAACATCTCATTCTTTTCATGCCAGTTCTCTGATTTGCACTACTTAGTGCTCTGTAATGGGTAATATGTCACAGTGTGGCCATGATTTTACTTCTAGGTTGTAGGCCTGTACCGATTATGTGGTTCAGCAGCAGTCAAGAAAGAGCTTCGAGAGGCGTTTGAGAGGGATAGCAAGGCTGTTACTCTCTGTGAAAACCAATACCCAGATATTAATGTGATAACAGGTAATGCACTTACTTTTGTTTTTAACATATAACCATGAGAAATCTCTATCTAAATAAAGAAAATTGTGCTTTAAAATGGCTCCTTGGAGTGTCACTCAGACAATCCATTAGCTACACTTTGTTTTGCTGAACAAGAAAGGGAAGACAAATCCTAACTCTTGTCATGTAAAAATGAGATGTGCCAGTGAGAGAAACAGTGTAATGAGTTGTGGATTGAGATTTGAAGTGAATGGAAGTGCAGGGTCGGCCGGGGATGAGCAGGAGCTGAGTGCTGGGGCCTCTCTTATGATCCCAGGCCAACCCTACAGCCCCGGTGCACCAAAGCAGGGACTCTCCCGAGAGTCCCTGGCACTCAGCTCCTGCTCATCCCGCGGGGGCTGACCCTGCAGCCGCGGCTCGCCCTTGGGGTTCTCGCCTCTGTCCCCGGCACCCAGCCTCTGACCGGCTTGAAATGGTAACCCCGCCATAATGCGACCCCATTTTCCACAGTCCAGTTTTTTGGTCCCCGGCAGCCAGTGTGCGCAGACCCAAAAAGGGGAGCCAACTTATGATTGCGCTATTTCTGAACTGGCGTTATCGTGGGGCGCATTATAGTGGGGTTTCACTGTAATTGATTTAAGCTCAGGTTTGACCTTGGAGAGTTCTAAGTGTAGAAAGAAAGCCCTGGTGTTGCAGCTGCACTAGCCTGGTGCTTCCAGTATAATCCCACAAGGCTGTGGATAAATAGAAAAGATCACTTTAATTTTGCAAAATACATTGGTGCATGCTTTTGTTGTTCTTGATTGTTAAGCTACATCTGTTTGAATCTACAGGGTCTCCAGTACGCCTGACTTCTTGTTTTGAACTGCTGCAGCTTCTTAATTTTTTGCATTTGACTTCTGTTTTTATAAGGTACAAGGCATACAGTTTTGAGGTCTTTGTTTTTAAGCAAGAATCAGATATGCTTCTTTATCTATTATAAAATGTATGCTGCTGTGTTTTTGAAGAAAAAGCATATTTTAAGGAATCACATCTTTAAAATTATTTGCTACAGCACCTCTCCAACTGTGCAGTTCTGAAACTCCTGATGCACTGGTTCTCTAACAGCTGGCAGGATGAATGTATCTGCACACTGAACTAGTTATCTTCTGCAGACTATAGTCAGTTCTGTCACTGATTACAGTCTAAACAGTTCAGTCTTTGATAAGCCTTTAATGCCTGCTGACATATCAGAGACATCATGCATACTTTTCCGTCCTTATGTGTAAGTATCTGTGCATATTTCACCTATATTCAGGGCCGGTGCAACAACTAGGAGACGGCCTAGGGGGCCAAGTGGTTGGGAGCGCCAAAAAGCGCGCTCAGGGGAGGCGGTGGAGTGGAGGTGAGCTGGGGCAGGGAGGCACAGAGAGGGCCGCCCGTAACAAATAACAGGGAGGGCACATAGGGGAACCGCTCCCCACCCCAGCTCACCTACGCTCTGCCTCCTTCCCCGAGCACGCCACCTCTGCTCTGTTTCTCCTCCCCTCCCAGGCTTGCCACGCCAAACAGCTGATTGGCGCCGCAAGCCTGGGAGGCAGGAGGAGTGGGGTGCCACTGGCGTGCTCAGGGAAGGAGGCAGATCCGAGGCGGAGGGGCAGGCAGGGAGCTGCCACAGAGGTCCCCGGGCCGAGGGGAGTGCGCAAGGTGGAAGTTTCGCCTAGGGTGCAAAATATCCTTGCGCTGGCCCTGCCTATATTATCTCTCTGTTGCTGAAGAATAGTTTTCTTAATGTACTGTAGCGTCTCAATGCTAAGGCTGATGCGTATGATTAATACTTTTATAAGCCAAATTATGAGTTTCCTAAAATATGAATAATCATAAATCTTAGTTCTTTTGAAGATTAGTGCTTTTTTGGACCCATATTGAAATTTGAGAAGCACTGTTGTTTTCAAAACAACAAGATATTTTCTTTTGACAGTTCTCCAAAACCTAAGGAATGAACATTTAATGATTGAATCTTGACTGAGAAATGCTCTTGAGGCAGGCACTGGCTTACACCCAATTAAATGCGCTCGTGGCTCAAAATAAAATGGGCTGCCAGTTCTAGGAACTAGCCAGTAGTAATGTTGTTGCATCATGTCTGCGTCCATCCATGTGAATTCACATCTCCAAGTAAAGCGTGTAATACAGTTAACAGTTCAGTGGGTCAGAAAAATGAGAAATTAATGAAGTGGATTATGGTTTCTGCTTGCTGTCTAAATTTGTTCTGTGTGGTGAGTGGTTGTGTGAAGGAGAAAGCAGCAGTGAACTCGCAGCCAGGAGAGCAAAGCTTAGATTCATAAAAATAACTGCAGAGCTAATTTAGCAAAGGGAAAAGCAAAAGGATTGAGAGGTCAAAGGGCACTCCATGGCTCAAAACTATTCTGTTGTTCAGGGAGTAAGCAAGAGAAAGTTATCTTGTGGAGTGGGGATGAGTGGGAGAAGTTGGTCCCGTGACCATGGACTCTTATTAAATAGAGATCAACAGAGATGATTTTAATAAATGGTTGAATTGAAAAATCCTATTTTTTTTGTTTTTTACAGTGCAAATATTTGTAATAAAAATAAAGTGAGCACTGTACATTTTGTGTTCTGTGTTGTAATTGAAATCAGTATATTTGAAAATGTAGAAAACATCCAAAAATATTTAAATAAAAAGGCATTCTATTGTTTAACAGTGCGATTAATTGTGATTAATTTTTGTAATCACTTGACAGACCATTTTATATATATACTAGCTGTGCTTTTTGAAGATCACCACAGCAATAAAAAAGCTGTAGTCTGAATCTTGAGATGGATCCTTGAAAGGATGTGCATTTACTAGATTTAAGAAAGGGTAAAAATTTTTATTTAAATATATGTTGGGTGAATACTGTGTACTGACTGTGCATGATATAACATTTCTTTCAGTTGGGAAGTGTACACTTAAACTTAAATGCACATCTGAGGAATGCACACCCATTTCGTGTGTTTGTGGGTGTGCATTCCTCAGATGTGCATTTAAGAGCCTGCTCTTGTTGACATAAATTTTGAAATTCAGATCGGTTTCAACGGGAGCAGAACTTGGCTTCAAGTGTGGACTGTTTGTCTCAAGGAGTTTATAGTCTTCTTAGATTGAAAAGCTCTAGATTTATTTTTTTCCCTTTTTCCTCTGTCCTTTCTTTCCTAACTTCTTTTTTATTTATAGGCTTTAAAAACGTAGGAGAGTTAATGTTAAAAACTATTAATGCCCTGATAAAGTTATACAGCTAAAACTGGAACAAATCCGCTGTGCTTTCAACAGCAGTGGTAATTTGGCCATGTTGCACTAATCAGAAAAATAGAAATAGGGAATAGTACATTTGTGCAACCGGGGTGAGTTAATGTTGCTCTTGGGATCTTAGCGTCCTCACTTTCTGACTTGCTACAATTGTGACTGTTCTTTCCTAACATTGTTTCAATGCAGTACATTTTCCTTATCTTTCAAAGAAATACAAAGACTGATAATAGTTATATTCTATGTGTGAAGATCATCTAAGGAGGAAAAACTAAATCTCCCCACTCTCTGTATTTATGCAAAATTAATTTTTAACTATCTTTAGTGTCAGAGTTTACTTGACAGCTGGCTCATAGGGCAAACTTTGCACTGAGATTTGTAACAACTCTTGCTTTGTTAAAGAACACAAAGGTGATGGTATTTCTGTCATGGTTTGGGGAGTGACATGTCATGTGTTTGACGGATGCTAAAATTATACTTCTCTAGTTCTTGCTTCCAGCGCTATCATTCTAGATCAGGAGTGAGCAAACTTTTTGGCCTGAGGGCCACATGTGGGAATAAAAATTGTATGGTGGGCCAAGAATGCTCACAATATTTGGGTTGGGGTGCAGGAGGGGGTGAAGGCTCTGGGGTGGGGCCAGACATGAGGAGTTTGGGGTGCGGGAGGGGACTCTGGGTTGGGGCAGGAGGGTGGGTTGCGGGCAGAGAAAGGCTCCAGCTGGCAGTGTGGGCTCTGAGGTGGGGCTGGAGGTGAGTTTGGGGTGTAGGAGGGTTCTCCAGGCTGCAGTCGAGGCATTCGGAGGAGATCTGGGCTGGGGCAGGGGGTTGGGGCACAGGGAGAGGCTCAGGGGTGCAGACTGTGGGCGGCACTACCTCAAGCGACTGCTGGAAGCAGCGGTATGTCCCTTCTCTGGCTTCTGTGCAGAAGTGTAGCCAGGTGGCTCTGTCTGCTGCCCCATCCACAGGCACCACCCCTGCAGCTCCCATTGGCTGCGGTTCCTGGCCAGTGGGATCTGCAGGAGTGGTGCTTGGGGCAGAGTCAGCATGCAGAGCGGAGGCCCCTGGCTGCCCCTAAGCGTAGGAGCTGGGCGGGGGGCATTCTGCTACTTCTGGGAGCTGCGTGGCACAGCCCCTGACCCTGCTCCCTGGCTGGAATGGATCAAGACCAGACCCCGCTCCCCAGCAGGAGCTCGTGGGCTGGTGGGCTGGATGCGGCCTGCGGGCCATAGTTTGCCCATTCCTGTACTAGATGCTGCCACTAACCAAAGTGGAGGCTGCATTTATTAGGTTAATTATGGTAACATTTTATGAAAAGGAATTTTAGCTAAATGAAATATCAGATTATAATATGTTTAACTGATCTGTATCTTAATTAAAGTTGTTGTTTGCATGATACTCTGTGCTTGGACATTTTGTAGCAGAGATTGACTTTTTTTAATTAATTTTTTAAAATGTAATAAATAGAGGTAGGATGGAGAGAGAGGTAAAGAGCTATACATCTTTAGGAGGTTTCTTTGTTTTCATAATGTGTGTTTTGCTTCTAGATACCTGGCCTGTGTTTGTCATTTCCAAGTAGCTATGATTAGTGCTCTTGTGTTTTTTTCTATAAGCAATTGAAATAGTACTCATCCTGAAGTATTACCCAGGAGTTTAGTCTGTTTACAAAAATTTGCAAATGCTAAGGTTAACTCCCCGCACCCATTTCCCTGCTGCCCTTAGACAGATGGAGAGGCTCATAGAAAAGCAGGTATAGTGAAATGCTTCCTGGTTGTTGGCATCGCAGAGAATCACATTTCTCTTCTCCTTTTCCTCCTCCTTCTCTATCTCAATCCTTTCCAGAATGACCTTTATAAATGGTCATCTGCATGTCCCTCATTTCAACATCTTAATGTTGAGACTGTAAGAATAATTCTCTACTAGTTAGTGTTTTCTGGGATCAAGAAAATTTGCAAAAGTAGGTCCCTGCACTCACTGCTGCAAATGTCTGTGATCTTGATACAGTCTTAGGTTTAGTGAGAGTTGCAGGAGTTCTGCACTTCTTGGGCTTGGAGATATAGTTGCCAAAGAGGTGACGGGTGGAAATGTCAGTGAATGGGAATGGCTGCTGTAGCCATATCATTCTGTGACCATTGATTTACTTGTTGACTACTGCAGCATCTGTAAATGCTCCAGGTGATTAGAAAGTGGGATGTTGAGTGGGGTTGATGATTTTGTTTTAGGGAGTGGCTGCTCTTTTCTGCTTTGGATTAGTGTTAGTACACAGAGCATGGCCTTTATTGGTATTTGATAATCGGGCACATTTATAAACCAAAATAAGAAACAATGCGATGAACAGAAAAGGAATTAATCACCAGGCACACATCAAGCCAGGTGTCCCTAGGCTTTGGTGTAGCAGAAAGATTGAGGTCATTCCTAGTTACTGAAGCTCTCCCTTCCCTTTCCTGAGACAGCGGATGTGTGGGAAGGCTACTAGCAGTTTCTTTTCTGCTCCTCCCCTGCTTCTTGTAAATGGCAGGATCCTGGAGTGACATTCTCCAACTCACCCTTGAGAGACCTGCGGATGAGATCACTGACAGCATGCAGTTTCCATGCATGCACATGCCCACCCATACATGAATCTTTCCTCTGGGAGTACCAGGCACCTTTCATATGTCAGGCATCCTCTGGTGCCTTCACCTGGATAAAACACTGTTTGTGGGCCTCAGAATAAGTTAATGTGAAAGCAAAATATTTATTTGAGTAATTAAGAACTTTTATTCTGTTTTCTCTTTTGGTGTTCTGGCTCTGAATAATGCTAGACAATATTGCACTGCTTTTGTTCTGGAAGGACAGAGTCTTTTACAGAAGGTGGTAGAACCACCAACGCAGAGGAGCTGGTGTAATAAATAGCACTGTTGAGAACCTGACAAAGGCTCTATTGCACTGTCATGCAGCAGAGCCAGCAAGTAGCATGGAGCAGAACAAAAGAGACTGGGGAAGAGCAAGAGAGCAATCTTACCCCACTGGGGGCAGAGTCCCAATTTTGATGCACTTGTAGACTTGCATTGAACACCAATGAGAAGCATTATTTGTGAATAATCCTGTATTGGGAGAAAAGAATCACTCATATTTTGGGGCTGCTAGAGTTCTGTCTTTAATGGGTGTACTTAAAATGCTTTCAAATTTTTAGTGTGTCCTGGGCTATGAACATGTCTGCAAAAGAGAGCTCCTATCCAAAATAAAGCAACTCATTTTCACTCTTGTGTGTGAATTTTATACTAGTATGAATTGCATATGACAAATTTTGGTGGAATGCATTTGTGACCTGTTGGAACTGGAAAGATTTTTATGGTGGAGAAGAAAAATTCTCTCGTGTTAGCAGTCACTGCTGCACATTCTGTGCACAACATAGGCAGTTTCTAAAGTGCTCTGTAGACCGGCACTGCAAAAATAGAGGAAGGATAGTTCAAAGGGTGGGGACTGGCTTGGGAGACCTGGGTTCCATTCTTGCTCTGCCATAAGCTTCCTGAGCAAATCACTGCGGGTATGCATACACTGCAATCACAGGTTGTGATTTAACCTTGCTGGCCAACTGAATAATTACCCAGGGTTCTGGACAAGGTTGTACAGCCATGCTGAAGCCTGGGATGCTACAGCTTCATCTATTCTGCATCTGTAAAATGGGTATAATAGTATTTTCCTACCTCTCAGGAATGTTGTGAAGAGCTTAGATACTACAGTAAATATAAAAGAGAGAGGTCTGAAGTGGGTCTGAGGTAAGGCTAATACTAATAGTGCTATAAGCATATTTGAAAAAAATTTCCAGAGCCCCAAAATGTTATGAAGTAATGAAATAACATCATCAGGCAATTACACTCCCTGTAATTCAAGCTCTTGGGAGCTCCCCAAATAATATGATTTTTAGTCTAGTCTTATTTCTTCCCTGCAAATATAAGGTGTAGAAAACAGTCTGGTGAATCCTCTTGTGGGAGGAGTGCAGGTTATGTGCCTTACGACTCCCAAGGAATTCTGCAGTGAGAGAGTCTTCAGTTTGTTAAATGCATCTGTTCCTGTGTCTTTTGTGAAGGTGTCCTCAAGGATTATCTAAGAGAGCTGCCCTCTCCCCTGATAACTAGGCAGCTCTATGAAGCAGTGTTAGATGCCATGGTGAAAAATCCCTTGAAAATGACAGCAAGCAGTTGTGAAAATGACCCAAGTGACTCTGAGCATACGGTGGCCCTTCTGGATTGTCTGCCACATGTTGAAAAGGTGAGTACTATTGGCCAGCTAAAACCATAATAAATCACCAGTTGCAGAAAGGGAAGGAACCCTTATTAGACTACATATAGATGCCGCTGCGTTCTTATGCTTTTTGTTTGTGACCCAAATACCCACTTGATAGATAACACTTTCAAGCTGTCTTTAACTATAGGATCTGTATTGCTGGGTTTAACTTGTACTTTGGGTGTTTTACCTCTTCCAGTGTACAAAACTGAATTAAAAATGGCATACGGGTATTTTTTTTTAATTGTTAAAAGGGAGATCCTGACTATGAGTTGTATTAAATTCCCATCACTCTTTTTGTTATCCTGGGTAACCTGGCCAATGCTTACCTGAGGAACTGCATTTTTCTCCTCTAAACATATATGATAGGACTATAAGCTGCCATATGTTGTAGTGTAATAGCTGTCATGTTCCATCCAATAGAATACTTCAGTCAACATATCCTTGACAGACAAAGTGAATCCTGTATATAGATTGTGGATTGCTGTGGGAGGATTCAGTCTGAAAGGCACTCAGTAAATCCCACTTGCTGAATTATTATTATTAACAGTGCAATAATACTTCAACCTGGTTTAATGTTGGCATAAATAGATTTTACAAGAGCAGAAGTTAAAGGTTATTAACAGAAAAACTAAAGAATGAGAGCTGACTTGATTAAGTTTAATGTGTGTACTGTAAATGGACAAGCAAATTGCTTTCAAGCAAAGTAGAACATAGTAAATGTTTAACCGTTAGCCAGCAAATGTGCTCATGATAAGTATTTTATTACCTTAATTTAAAAGATTAATTAATGTTCCTTTAAGAAAATTTTATTGCCTTGATTGCCAGCTGTTGGTTGTTTTTTTACTTTTGTGTTGTGAAGTGCCCAGAGTTCAGGATGGATGCTTCAGTAATAAATAAAATAATCCCGTAGACCAGGGGTAGGCAACCTATGGCACGAGTGCCAAAGGCGGCATGCGAGCTGATTTTTCAGCTACACACACACTGCCTGGATCCTGGCGACTGGTCCGGGGGGCTCTGCATTTTAATTTAATTTTAAATGAAGCTTCGTAAACATTTTAAAAACCTTATTTACTTTACATACAACAATAGTTTAGTTCTATATTATAGACTTATAGAAAGAGACCTTCTGAAAATGTTAAAATGTATTATTGGCATGGCCAACCTAAAATTAGAGTGAATAAATGAAGACTCGGCACACCATTTCTGAAAGGTTGCCAACCCGTGCTGTAGACAGTAGCTAGTCTGTGCTGCAGAATGAATACTCATCCTCCATTGTGGGGGACTATATTTGAGGTGGCAAAAAGAGCATATCCTGTTTCTGTCTTTATACATCTGTTCTGTTCTCTGACAGATAGTTCAAAGGCTGCTTAACTTCTTGGTCTTACTGTTTAACACAGAACACTACAGTGCCATTGCTCTCAGAGGTGCACATCCTAAGGCAGGGGTGGCCAAACCACAGCTTGTGAGCTGCATGTGGCTCTCTTACAGTTAAAATGCAGCTCGCAGGGCCACGCCCCCATATCCCTCTCCCCAGTCTCCACCTACTGCACTGGAAGAGTGAGGGGGAGCTTGTGGCTTCTGCCCTGCGGTAGTACTATATATGTGACAGTACACAATCTATATACAATATATACACAATCACTGTGTACACAATTACCATGGAGAAGTACCCCTTTCGGTTGTACACAATCAGTGTCACAATATAGACAGTACACAATTTATACATATATAGTACTGTTGAACAAGAGCCATAGGATGATAATGGATTGTATTTTTGCTGTATCTAGATACCTGAAACTTATTTTTTCATTTTAGGCAACCCTAAAGATGCTACTGGATCACCTGAAGTTGGTGGCATCTTATCATGAAATAAATAAGATGACATGCCAGAATTTAGCTGTGTGTTTTGGACCTGTCTTACTGAGCCAGAGGCAGGAGACCTCCAACCATAATAACAGAGTCTTTACAGATTCAGAAGAGCTTGCTAGTGCCCTGGACTTCAAAAAACACATAGAAGTTCTTCATTATTTGCTCCAGCTATGGCCAGGTAATAAAATTTATGAAACAATTCTGTCTGATGAGAAAGCAATGTCAACAGATTCTAAAAGAGAACCGAATCTTTTATTGTGTAACTATAGAGTGTGGTTTTAGGGTATACAAATGATATTGGGACTCTTCTCAGGTATAGGTTAATATGTCACCACATACAGCTTGGTGATTAGAGAGACCACAGTAATTTTATTGTACTTCTATTGTATCCAACTGTTATTTTATCAAAATGAGTACTTCAGTCGGAGATCCTGTGCTTTGGTGATCTGTCTACCAAATGAAAATGACAAGATTTTAAAGGGCACATACAAAAAGCTGTGTTAGTGCATTTTTATGTGCTGTCCTTAAGCAACTGTGATAATAGACATTGAAATAGGCAAAAAAACCCACATAGTGATAATGCTCCTACACACGACCTAACTCAGATTTCTGTGTTTGGTCATTGTTCAGGCCAAAGCCGGTAAAGGTATAGAGTCTTTTGATTTTATGGGCTCTTAAATTGCAGAGACAGACCTGCTGAATTATTTCTATTACCGTAGTGGCTAGAAGTCCCAGTCAGAATTTGAGACTCCATCTGTACAAATGTGTAGCAGAAGGCTGTGGTGAGACAGGTAACGAGCCAGTTTGTGAGAGGTGCAGGCCACCCATAACTCCCATTCACTTCATTGCAGGTTTCATGTGCTTAGCAGCTCTTGTGAACAGGCTTGAGTAGAAGGGAAGTGAAACTGATATTTTTAATGAACGTGCCAGAATGCAAGTGAAGGTCCTAGCTCTGTTCGGATCTGTGCTTCAGAGGTGGAAGGATGCTGCTAACTTCTCATTTCTTAAGGTGTTCAGAGTCCTGATCAAAGCCCATTGTAGTCAGTGGAAAGACTTGCATTAACTACCATGGGTTTTGGATTAGGCCCCATAGGAATTATTTTTGTACTTTCTCTCCTGCTTAGTAGCTAGCTATTGAATTGGATCCTTCCCTTATGAAAACACTGCACTAATCCACAGTAACAGACTCAGCTATTGTAGGGCATGGTTACACTTACAAGATTATAGCGCTATTGGTTATAGCGGTCCCCTTATACAGTAATATGAATAGCGCTATTGTATGTCCACACTGAGATGCTCCAGCATTATAGCATGGCCACATTTGCGGCACTTAATACGGCATTAAGAGCAGCGCATTAGGGCATGTATCCCACAGTACACCTCTTCCCGATCTGGCGCAATGCCTTGTGGTAGGGGGGGCGTCACTTGCGGGGCATTCTGTATCCTGTTTCAACTACCCATGATGCTTTTTGGCATATCCCAGCAATCCCTGTGTTTCCTTCCACCTCCGGTGCCATCTTTCAGCGGTTTCAGCAAGGCGCGCTCCGTCTTCCATTGTCGTGTGCAGCAATGAATCCAGAACTGCTGAGGAACATGCTGACGACTGTCGCCAGCACATCTCTGTGTGCAGTGGAGTTATTCCTTGACATGCAGGATGACAGCGATGAGTCTGAAGATGAGATCGAAGCGGCAAATGCGTTTGACACGAAGCTTCTTGTCTCATTAATGGACATGCTCATGGCCATTGAACGCCGCTTCTGGGCACGGGAAACGAGCACTGAGTGGTGGGATCGCATCGTCGTGCAAGTCTGGGACGACGAGCAGTGGCTGCAAAACTTTCGAATGAGAAAAGCCACTTTCATGGGACTGTGTGCTGAACTCGCCCCCGCCCTGCGGCGCAAGGACGCCAGGCTGAGAGCTGCCCTCCCGGTGGAGAAGCAGGTGGCTATCGCGATCTGGAAGCTGGCTACACCGGACAGCTACCGATCGGTGGCCAACCAGTTTGGGGTTGGAAAGTCGACTGTTGGAGTTGTGCTGATGCAAGTGTGCAGGGCCATTAATCGCATCCTGCTACGAAAAATCGTGACTCTGGGTAACGTGCATGACATCGTGGCTGGCTTTGAAGAAATAGGTTTCCCTAACTGTGGAGGGGCGATAGATGGGACCCATATACCTATTCTGGCACCCGCCCACCTAGCAGATGAGTACGTTAACCGAAAGGGGTACTTCTCCATGGTTCTCCAGGCGCTTGTGGATCACCGTGGGCGTTTTACTGACATTAACGCTGGCTGGTCTGGAAAGGTGCATGACGCACGCATCTTCCGCAACACCGGCCTGTTCGTGAAGCTGCAAGCTGGGACTTTTTTCCCAGACCAGAGGATCCCCGTGGGGGAAGTGGAAATGCCCATAGTGATTCTTGGTGACCCTGCTTACCCTTTAATGCCCTGGCTTATGAAACCCTACACAGGGAGCCTGGACAGCAGTCAGGAAAGGTTCAACTACAGGCTTAGCCGGTGTCGAATGACTGTGGAGTGTGCTTTTGGGTGTCTCAAGGCGCGCTGGCGCTGTCTTTATGGGAGGCTAGACTTGGCCGAGGGTAGTATCTCCGCAGTTATTTCCGCATGCTGTGCCCTACATAATCTTTGTGAGCGGAAGGGCGAAGGCTTCACTCAGGCATGGTCCTCGGAGGTTCAACGCCTGGAGGCCACATACGCCCAGCCAGAGAGCAGGGTTCTTAGAGGGGACCAGCGCGAGGCTGTTAGGATCAGGGAAGCCTTGAGGGAGCATTTTGAGGCTGAAAGCCAGTTCTAAAGTGAGGTGCGGAGGGAGGGAGGGAGGGAGGGAGGGAGCATTCTTTTAATAGGAACAGGCATTTGCTTTTCTGTAGCCTGTAATAATGTATGTACACTTAATAAAGAAACCCATTTATTAAGAAGACAATTCATTTATTGAACAGGTACTTCGGTTGCTGAAAGAAAATATTGTGATGCATGTGAGGGGGAAGCCGGGGGAGGTGCAATGGGGGTGGCATGGGGTCAGTCAGAGATCGGAATATGTCCAGGTCTCTGAGTCTCCAGTGCCCTCACAGTGGCCATGTCCCCCGAACCCCATTTGCGGAGGGCAGTAAGGCATGTTATTAGGGGTTGACTGCAGTGGATAATGGTCCGGGGTTTGGGGGTTGTTCGGTGAAGACAGAGGGGTTGGAGGCAGCTGTGGATGGTGATAACCGTATAGCTGATGATAGTGGCCTGGAGGGTACTGAGGCACAGAAGGGGAAGGGAGTTGGGGCAAATGATAATTGGGGCGGTGGGTGCGGTGCTTCTCCTCCTGAAGGGTGACAATCTGCTGCATAGTCTGCAATTGAAGCTGCAGTAATGAGAGCAGCTTGTCGGTGCTTTTCCGGCGGTGAATCGCATTCTCCTTCCTCTCCTTCTCCCTCAACTTGCTCTCATTCTCCCTCCACCTCTGTGCAACTCGATTCACCGTTACAGCCTGTTGCATTACTTGCTGTACAAGATCCTCTTTGCTCCTTTGTGGCCGCTTCCTCCATCGCCTCAGCCTCTCAGCTGTTGATAAGAGCGATGGCGCAGGGCTCAAGGACGACCCTTCTAAAATAAAAAGATACATTTAACAGTGGTTCCCTTGTAAAGAGCAGACATGCCTATGATTCCCCCGCATTCCCCGTTTGCCTGTCCCACAGAGAGCACAGATACAGCAACGGAGCCCCTGCCATGGTGAGTGCACTCCAGAGGCAAGGGAAATGATTTTTTCCCTGCCCCAGAAAAGCTGTGCCGGGGGTGGGGAGTGCCGGTAAGTTGCAGGAGCCCCACTCTGAGCAGCAGGCAGGGGGAAGGATTTCTTCCCTGCCCTGAAAAGCTGTGGCGGGGGGGGGGGGGGGAGAGTGCCGGGAAGTGGCAGGAGCCCTACTCTGAACACTGTCCCAACATTCTCCATAGGTGTTTGTCCTGGAAGATATCTCGTTGCTTTGAGTCACTGAGGAACAAAGGGAAGGGATTTTAATGAGATGCGGCTTCCGCCCAGGGCCATATGCAGCTTGCTTATGTGCAGCAATGCTCCCCCCACCCATTGTAGCACAGTGGCGGGGACTAGTGACCGGGACTGGGACGGGGACCACGCTGGCTCTCCCGGGAAACCTGCGCAGGCACATTGCAAGCGCTCTTATTGAGACCTTTGAAGAGATTACTGATGATGACTACCGCGAGGCGATAGACTACATCAGTGCTCTATTCCACATGTAGGCAAGCATGCAAGCATCCCTTTCCACCCCAAGCTGCAAGCCTTCCCCATAGAAAAGCAGCTTTACCTCCGCAATCCACTGCTGAGCTGGCCCCTGCAACCGCCGGATGCTGTGGCTGGCCGCCCTCCTGGGTTGAGAAGAGTTCCTGGCTGCATGCGTCCAGGGACTCCTCCGTGCCCTGGGTCGCTGCCGCCTCGTCGTCCTCCTCTTCTTCATCTTCCTGGTCTTTGTCGTCCTCCTCACCCCCCTCTTCACTGGTGGGCTGGGAAGTGTCCATGGTGATCGATGGAGTGACTGTAGGATCACCACCAAGTATCGCGTGCAGCTCCTTATAAAATCTGCAAGTCACCGGGGCTGCCCCTGAGCGGCTGTTTGCCTCGCGGGCTTTGCGATACGCATTCCTAAGCTCCTTTACCTTAACACGGCACTGCAGAGTGTCCCGCTCATGGCCTCTTTCCGCCAACGCCCGTGATATCTGCCCATAGGTATCAAAATTCCTGCGGCTAGACCGCAGCTGAGACTGAACAGCCTCTTCCCCCCAACAGCTGATGAGGTCCAGCACCTCGCTATTGCTCCATGCTGGGGATCGCCTATTGCGAGGAGGCATGGCACGTGGAGTCATGATGATCAATCAGAATGATCACCTGCAACGATTCCCTGAGACCACGCCACGCTTGGTTGGAGCAAACAGGAAGGGGATTTTCAAATTTCCCTGAACTTTAAAGGGCGGGTCTGATGTGTGGTCACTTGAGGACAGGACAAAAGAGTTTGCCAGTGATGACCAGAGTGGCTCGAACGGGAATTATGGGACGGGCTGGAGGCCAATTAATGCGCCGTGGGTGTCCACATTCTTGCTGTAGCGCTACAGCAGCTGTGCTACAGCCCTTATTCCCCATGTGGAGGTGGATTAACAATAGCGCTATAACTCAGCAGTTATAGCGCTCTACGTGCCTTGCCAGTGTGGACGGGGAGGAGGTTATAGCGCTCGTGGGGGCTTTATAGCGCTATAAAGTGCCAGTGTAACCAAGCCCGTAGTCTCATGCTTGTAAAGTAGATTTTGAGAAGAGTACTGTCGGGTTCTTTATATCTTTTTATAATATTTAAATATTCCCTGGCCAACAGAATCCATCAGTCACCTAGAGATACATAAGTGGGGAAAAAGATGGTCTGCTATATCTCTGTTCACATCAGGGAACAAATCATTGAAGCCCACTTAGTTTCATAGTAATCTTATTTGTGACAGTGATCAGAAGTAATCTATTCCATTACCTTCTTGCTTGTTAATATGGGTTTCTCAAATGTGCACAGAATTAACATTTTTATTTTTGAGATTGCAGAGGTTAACTATAGTGATTTCATGAAATATTTCCTCATCTGTTTTGCCTTTCGGACATACTAAAGCCTCTTGGGAAACTATTTGATTTGCATTAAAGTATCCATTGAAACATAGGATAAAACTACTTGATATGAGGTTTAAACCAAATCCAAGTCATAGATTATTTTTTACTCAAACAGAAGAAATCTTTATTCTTTTATGTAAGATTAACGGCAGATACAGAGGAAATGTCTGAGGGTATGTTGTGGCATGTGTTTGGGATGGCAAGTGATTCAGGTATAAGTGAAATATGAAGGCCATCGTATATTCTGTATATGCCATTTTTATTAGAGAAAATCTATTTCAGAAATGTTTGAGAATAAATATTTATGTATCCCTTTGCCAAAAAATCCTTAATACCAAGAGTCAAAATATAGGACCGGGAAGGAGAGGAAAATCATAATTATTACAAAACCTAAATATTTACCTAAAATACTTCCCCATAGATCATAATGTCAAATTGAATTTGAGGTTGATATCTATCATCTGCTTAGGATAGAATAAAAATGCTGTACCTTTTAGAAAATGGGGAATCTCCATTTTTCCAGTGATTTATAGCAGTGGTTCTTCAGCTCTTTCTATCTGCAGACGACTCACAACAGAGAGAGCTACCCAATTTCTCACTGGATGTTCTGAAAGCATTTAATTCCAGAAACCACCAGGAAGGAATCCTGGAACTCAGGAAAAGTATACCATATCTCACATTTTGGGGGGTTGGGGAAGATCTCAAAGTGGGTGCTGCTTTATCTAGCTAGTAACTCTGGTGGTTATCTCTTGAGAGTCTCTAGAATTATTGAAGTAAGAGAGAATTGTTTGAGAAGATGTCATCTGTCTTTGGGTGGAGCTGTGAAATGCGAGGGGTAGGATGAATAAACAAGTAAAGGGAAACACAAGTGTCTTCTGCAGGCCCATTTGAAATTACCATAAAAATGCCAAATTTCTGAAGAACCATGGAGAAGTGTTTTTTAAAAGTACCCCAAGGCTTCCCATGGTACATTAGATACTGAGCAGTATAAATAATATTGTGGGTCAGACAGTGATCAGCCTTCGTGCATACCTCTTCATCACTATCTTGAGCAATAACTTTCACCCTACACTACGATCAGTGCAGCTGCTGCTGTTGCCAGAAATGTTTGGCACAAAATCATGCTGCACTGGAGGCTAATGCCATTTTAAGGTCTACAACAGCTGCAGCAGTCATCTGTCTGTGAGCACCTATTTATGCTTTTTATCCTGTGTTTTGTTTTGGATATTGAAATGTCTAATGCTCACTGTCAGATATTCTCAGCCATTAGTCAAGCACTTTGTGGAGAGCCACTGTTACTTCTGACTGTTACAGCAATCTTGTGAAGCCAGTCAAAGGCCCTGAGGGGATGTCCCCATCAGAAGAACGGAAACAGCTGCTTAGCAAAAAGATAAATGGCAGTGCTTTGGTCTTCCATATGATCATGTCATGGAACACCCTCCACACTCAGGGGGCCAAGGTTCCTCTTCCTTCAAGAAGTAACAGATGTACACCTGTTTCATTGTGGATGTGCTTTAGTATAATGACTCAGCACTCATTGACTAATAATGGAGCTGCCTGCTATAGGTTTGGCTAATTCAGCCTACAGAAATGAAAACATGGGTTGTATTTCTAGTTGCAAATTAAGGTGGGATTTGAACAAGTTGGTTACTTAGTTTACAGCATGATTGCTTCTGCTGAGAAACTAAAGCTGCTAAATGCAGCTTTTTAGATAGGATCATGCAATACTGTCAAGCAGGCAAAAGATACCATAAGTAGAGCAGTTTTCATCCCTCCTGTAATAAAAGTGTACAAACCAATACTGTACAGGACTTTTGGTTTACAAGAACTGTGCAGAACAATGACTATGGTGAAATTAAAGTAAAATATGAATGCTTAAATGTAAATCATTATTCTGAGAGTAAAAAGAATCTGATCGCACTCGTTTCTTAATCTGCCTGTAGATTTAGACAATTTGATAATAAACGTGTTGTTGTGCAATACTTCAATTTCCTTATTTTTCCAAGTGACAACAAATGGGTCTTTGTTCAGTAGGAGAGTGTAGAGCTGGCAAGTTATTGTTAACCCATGGACCCTTTGTCTTAATGGAGCATAGTCCAAACAGAAAGACTTTTGTTAATGTAAAATAAAACAAAAAGCCAAGAAAGTTCTGGAAGATTACTGTGGTCTATCTAAAATGAGACTAATGTCTTGCATAGAGACCAGTTATGGGTCCAGAAAGAGAATAGTCGAGACCTCCCAGGACTAAGCTCTTTATGTTAAATATAGAGGACATTAATTAAAAAGTGACCGAGTTGGAATCTTCCTGATCTCTAGGTATTTGTGTATGCTACATTTCCAGCAGTGAAAGAGAATGCATAACCTGCTTGTTTAATTTCAAGAGGTAATAGTCCACTGCACAGCAGAAAGAAGTTCAGATAGTTAGGAGGCATGGGTCAGTAAAAATATTTGTACTGTTTACCATAGGAAGCCGATAACAGAGGCGGAGTCTTAGTAATTTATGCTGTGTAATCATGAGTTCAGGTAACACACTCAAACGGGTTTGGTTTATTTTATCTTTGACATGGAGTTATGGCTGCTTAGATAAATTAATACAAAAGAGCTTTTATTGGTAGTGCACAAAACTTGGGACAAAAGAGAAATACAAGAGTTCAACTCTGATGTGCCTTCAGCTTCTCTCGGTGTTTCGTGAGGTGGTATTTTTGTGTTTTTAACCTCTACATGCTGTGCCTGCTTTTTGTTACACCATTTAGTTTGGAAGAGGCCTGTGAGTTAAGCCATTTGCTTTTATTTGCCGATAGCTAGATGGCGATTAACTCAGCTGCGTGAGTTAATCAATGCTCTGGAAATTTTCTGTTTTTAAACAGACTTTTTCAGTTGCAGATTAAACATGGCATGAATCTTCAAAATTGAGCTTTCCATTAGATTTTCCTTCTAATCTAAGCAATGTCAGATAATGTCATAAAAAATAATAGTGGAATGTGTTGGCCATACGTCTGCATGTATTAATGCATGTTTTGAGTGTGTAAAGTAGAGTGAAGTAAATGGACAGTCTTTCGATGCTGGTCTCTACTAGCAGTATGATTGTTATGATTTTCATTAAACTTCTTCTTTGTTGTAGTGCAATGTTCAGCTGCCAAAGAATCAACATACTCAAACATGTTTCCAGGGAACCAGTCGTCTTTGAATTATCTGAGACCCAAGAAGCAGCGGCCTCACATGTTGAATTTGAGCAGTAGTGAAATGTCAGGGGTACTTAGGCCCAGACCAACCAGACTAGATAGTCCCTCAAGTAATCGCTATGCAGGAGACTGGAGCAGTTGTGGGGAAAACTATTTTTTAAATCCAAAGGAGACCCTAAATGAAGCAGACTATGATGATGTTCCTTCAGAAGATACAGAAAGTTGGGAAGATTGCAGCAAAGTAGATGGACCAGATAGACTGATTGAACATGCAAAATCCATGTCTGAAGAGCATACATTTCAGACCTATTTGACAATGCAAACAATAGATTCAGCAGTGGACCACAGAGTAAACCTCAAAGACCTGCAAGAAAGTATTGATACTCTGATAGGAAACTTGGAGCGGGAACTCAACAAAAATAAACTAAATATCACTTACTAATTTCCTTGCATGATACCTGCTGTTGATGTGCCTCCCTGTTCCTCCATCTGCCTCCTCAAAAAAATCTGTCTGTGGTTTTTTTAATGCATTGTGGAATAATCTGTAGCCTCCCTTGGATAAATAAATACAATTTAGCCAATCCATTATTGTGGATAATTTTTCTTCTCATTAGAAGAAGACATTGGCCTCACCCTCAGTGGTTTAAGATGGCTTTTTAGACTATGCAAAATTATGTTAGGAAGAAGTGATTCCCTCCTTTACCCCCTCAAGGTACTATGCACTTGTGAAGCTTGAACAGTATGTGACAGTAGCTAAAGTACCATCTTTGTCTGCTCTATGTAGCAACAGCACTCTTCGTTCTTGGAACTTTACACCTGGTACAGACATTCCTCTTAGTAGAGGATTAGTGTTTCTTGGCCCGTGATTTGCAGCATGAACTTTAGTAGATCCGGTTCTACCATGTATGTCACTGCAATGCAAAGGCTGCTATGAAAAAATGCTTTTTATACATATATATATATATATAGAAGTTTAACTGTACAAAATATTATTGTATTCCTGTATTAACACTTTTCAGTAATTATTTAAACCTGCAAAAATTAAATATTTTTCTAACCTTGTTTGTATATATTTATATACATGTTTGTATAGTTATATTGGGAGGTGGGAAATCAGAATTAGATAAGGAAACCATTTCTAAAGAGCTCCATATTGTGATGCCAAAATAAGGAATTGCTTGAGCAATGTAGCATTTGATTTTACGCACAGAAATATGTGCTGAAAAAGAGGACATAGTGAATGATTAACATAAATGACCTTGTGTCACATGTTACGCTTCAGCTCACAGCTGTTGACTATTAACTACTTTAAGAAACCATCCAGTTTAGTTTTAAGAAGTATTCCAGCATTTCCTAAGTGCTTCCAGTGAACCTGTCAGTTCCCTTTAAAGATGCCCTTCAAGCAAAGAATGGGGCTGGAAAGGATTGTACTATTTATTTTTTTTAATCCTTTCTGACATATAAAGAAAATCTGAAAGGGTTTTGTGTTTTTTCTTTTACCTTAGAAATAGCAGACTGTTAAATCTTGAATACCTTTGGCAATCATCTTGCATGATTCAGATGTTCATTGGGAACTTGGAGGTGATAAATACCTTTGAAAGGCAGTTCCCCTCCCTCCCCCCATGTTTAATTAAATAGGTGTTAACCAAAACAAACAAAATGAAGAGTTTTAAACAGTCAGAATGAAAATCATATCCCCTCTCAATCAGATTTCATTTCCTTGGTTTCTGTCATCTCATAATACAGTCGTACCTCCTGTCATTTATAGTCTTCCATGGCAGGTAACTGAATTTCTAAAATAAAAAAAGCAGAGAAAATATTTGTAGTTTAAATTTTAAAAAAATCCAAAGCCATCTCTGTATAGTCATAACAAGGAAAAGAGCACAAACCTATTGTTTTTTCTTTCATAGGTCACAGAATTTTTACCGGGAATCCAAACACCCACTCTTCATCAACTAGAAGTATAGGATTTAATTTTCTTTTCTTTTCAGTATGTCAGCATCCTTCCATGTCTTTCCTTTGGCCCTGTGATAAGTGCTTTTAGCTAGTACATACTTCTATATATTGCCACGTTTTATAGTTATTTATTTACAGTAGAATGTCATTGAGAACGAGGGTACAATTTTACCACCTTTTTCTAAAAGAATATCTTAGCATGGTTTCAAATGATTTATTCATTCTTATTAATTTATTTTTCTTATAAGTGTTAAAATATGCAATACAATATTGTTTAAAATGTAAATTTAACCTGACACATTTATCAATAAATCAATGTATTTTTTTAAACTTTTATACAGAATGTGTATAATTTTCAAACTATAAATTTTAATTCTAAATAAAAATTTGAATTGGGAATAAAATGTGATCAAGTCTAATAAGTATTATTTTAAAACACTTTAATTTAAGCTATCTACTGTACATATGCTTTGTCAGAATATATTAGTTAATTGTTCAATAGATACTCTAATTGTTTGCAGAATTTTGTTTTCAGTCACTTGGAGAATTTTGTTTTCTAGATTGTATTTGCATTCATATAGGATTTTGAAATTAACGCAATAGCTTTTGTAGTTGATCTGTTTTTGTAAGCAACTTTGAAAACCAGTGTTTTTGCCCACAGTTCTTGGTATGTTGTGAAGATATGTTGGGGTCAATCTGTTTCTATATAATTTGTGTGAATATATTTAGCATTTAAATATTTCTCTATAAATATTCTTTGGTAAACCAGACTATTTCTTAAATTCTCTGTGTTTACAATATAGACAACAAATGGGTCCATTATGCAAAAATATCTGGTAGAAATTTTGGGGTTTGTTTTTAAATGTACAGACTTGTATTTCCCAATCTTAATATTGTATAAATGTTTTATGCAGCAAACACATTGCTTTATCAAAATTAATTTAAACTTTAATATTTGAACAACATTAGAACACAGTAATCAGATGACCTGTAATGATTTACTTAAATTAATGTCAAGCTCATGAGTTGTTTAATTATACTAAAGCTTTCTTGTTCAGAGATCCTGTATAAGGGATCTAACTGCAGGTAAGTAACATTTATTTTGCAGCTGAATGATTGTGGTTGCCACATTTGCTTTTAAATGTGTTATAACAACATCCTGTAATACCTTGGTTTCCTGTAAACATTCCCCTCACTTCCAGACACAATTGCCTCTGGGTATTTTTTGTTTGTTATACACTGTGTCTATTTACATAACTGTTCATATAATAGTATTTGTTCAAGTTGTGTCCTTCTGTCAGATTTAGCATTGTATAAAATTCTTAAAGAGCTGGATTAGTATGTTAATTCCCCATAACCAGGGAAGTTAAATGCAGGGATTAGAAAAGCATAGTTCTAGCAAAGTGGAAATTGGCATTTCTTCTAATAGGTCTCCATGGCATATAAGAGATGAGCCTCAGGTTCTGCAGTCTTTACTCAGGCAAAACTTCCAATGAACTGCATGGATAAGCCCTGAAATACTTATTTAGTAATAAACTACAGTTTCTTGAGTTACTCCTTTTTATGTGTTTTTCCAGTATAGTTCATGAAGGTGGTAGTGCAGTGGTTTACACTCTGCAGGGCCTCTTACTACCAGAAGGGATTTAAAAACTAGATTTTAGAGAACATAATGTAATGCACAGGCAGATCGTCTTTGTTTGGTTAAACCTCAGCTCTCCAGAGCCCAGTTTGTTTCTGTGCTGTTTATTTCCATTCTCTAGGAATAGGCCTTTACGTATCTTACTGATGACTGTCCTGACCTTAGCTCCTGCAACTCTCCAGGTCATGTTGCACTTTGGTTCTGCACTCTAGTGTGTTTGCGAACTGTCTTATTCTGCAGTCATCTGCATATGTGAGCACCATTGAGTTTGTTCTAAAGAAAAACCTTACAAAGCACTGCTCTTATTGCAGCTTGTTCTTTCCCTTTTCTCTTTCAGTTTAATTGATCAAAAAAGCCTCTGGATACTCAGAGTGCTCTACTGGGATACAACTGGCAGGATGCGTTATTGTACTCTACTGGGCTACAACTAGCAGGAGCCAAATATATGACCCTGCTAACCTGGCCCCTCCTCAGTTTCTTCTTACCCCCGACCACAGTCATTGGAACTGTGGTCGCTCGTGTAGCAAGTGCTTCCCTTAGCCCTGGTCTACATTGGTGGGGGGAGGGGGAGATAAACCTAACATACGCAACTTCAACTATGCAAATAGTGTAGCTGAAGTTGACACATTCAGGTCGACTTACCTCGGCATCTTCACGGTGCTGAGTAGCTCCCCCGTAGACTCTGCCTGCACCTCTCGGAGCGGTGGAGTTCTGGATGTGAGAGTGTTCGGGGATTGCATCCAGACGAGATGCAATAAATCAATCCCCGAAAGATCAATCTCTACCCCTCCCCCCGATCTGGCAGGTAATGTGGACCTGGCCTTAGTATTTATAGTAGTTGTTTGTCGTTGTGGTTGGTAGTTATACTTAGATAAAGTATTGGGGTTGGGGCTACCCCCCAATCCCTTTCCCTTCCTCACTGGATGTTTGGTGGGCTTTAGCCTTTTACATTGAGCATACAAAGCTGTTCTGGAAGTCAAACTAGCTGTTCGTGGTAGTGGTGGACCAGATGAAAGCGCTCCCAGTCTCATCTTGGAGAATTTCATCATGGATCATGAGCTAGCCAAGGTTTCAGCTCCGGCTCTTACGACACACTCCACAAGGGCATGTAGGCTTCATCAGCAGCATTCCTGGCCTAAGTCCCGATACAGGAAATCTGCATGGCGGCAATGTGAACCTCGGTGCATATGTTAACCTCTCATTACACCATCATCCAGCACTCCAGAGATGATGCAGCCTTCGGCAGAGCTGTGCTCCAGTTAGCGATTCCATAACTCCAACCCCACCGCCTAGGTAGGGCTCAGAGTTACCTAATTGGAATCGATATGAGCAATCACTCAAAGATAAAACGGTTACTCACCTTCTTGTAACTATTGTTCTTTGAGATGTGTTGCTCATATCCATTCCAAATTCACCCGCCTTTCCTTCTGTCAGAGTATCCGGCAAGGAGGAACTGAGGAGGGGCCGGGACGGCAGGGTCAGATATTCTGCACCACGAAAGCACCACTCCAAGGGGCTCAACAGCCAACCGGATGGAAGCTGCTAAAGAAAAAACTCTTCAATAACTGTGCATGTGGCGCACACCCCCCTAATTGCAATGGACCTGAACGGCACATCTCGAAGAACAACGGTTATGACAAGGTGAGTAACTGTTTTTCTCCTCCTAAATCTCGTAGGCAGTTATGTGAAAATGGAAGACCTCTATGTCTTACTGGACATAACTTTCACTCTACCATAGCCTCTGTTGTGTAATTCAGTTGGTATAAGGAAAATATCTTGCCTTGTAATGCTACTTTTCTGAAGCTACTATCTCACAGGAGTCTTGCATTTGGGTCAGTAATAATTATTGCTGGCAGGGAAAGAAAGTTTTGTACAGGATTCTAGTGCAATTGTTTACTTTGTTTAAAATGTCCTCACAAAGCCAGTTCCTGCCTCTAATTAAACAAGTACTCTGATGAGGTAATACCTTTTATTGGACCAAGTTAGGAAGAGGATGGTGAGAGCAGACAAAGTGATGGATGCAGCATGGCCCTAGCCCTGTTCAAGTATCCTGGTTCCCTGCTCCATTGACCTCATGCCCACTGGGATCAGGAGACTGGCAGCAGAGCTGAGGGGCCCTTGCTGCCCCCATTGCTTTGTCTGCTCTCACCATCCTCTTCCTGACTTGGTCCAATAGGAATGTCAGAAGAAGGCTCAGAGTTTCCTCTCTTGGATAGAGATGTCGTCTTGTAATGCCTGGCATTTGGGGCAACATGGACCAAATGGAGCTGGTTCCTGCCTCAACCCTCCTATTACTTCAGAATAAAAACTGCCACTACTTTTCAACATCAGAGCCACCACTGTGTAGGGCTTTTGCCCATTTTTAGCAGTATTTTTGTCATGACATGCAGGACAGGTCCATTTCTGCAGCCATGCAAGGGTACAAACAAAGGCACAGAATGAGTTAAATTCCATAGCTCTCGGGGAAAAAAACAGTGGCTCTTTAAATCATGAAATGTCAAGCTCCTGGAATTTGGTGACAGGGTAGAATTCCTGAGGGGGGCAAAACTGCTGCTGCCTGCAGGGTTACCACCATCCATACACAGTCCGAACAATATTTTCCCTCACTCACTCCCATAGTTCAGAACTGACCTTGACGTTCTGTGGAGTCCAGGGAGGCTGGCTTTCAAGTCCTGTTTGCTTGCCTAGTATAACCCTTTTTCTGAACCCTTTAAATGCTCCTGTTTCCCAGATTACTGCATCAAAGCCATAGGAGCAGATGTCTTTGCAGAAACTAGGCCAAGGTAGCTATTTAGGGCCACTTTTACTAGGAATGGGCTGATTTCAGGGCAGGGGCAACAGTGCACCTGGATTTCTGTCTGGAACTGACAAGGAGAGGCTCTGAGCATTATATGCTGTTCTGGTTCAAGAACAGAGAGAGAACAAAGAGGGAGCAGGAATAGATAAGACCAGAGCCAGATCCATAGCTTGTGTAAATGGGCATAGCTGCAATATTACCACAAACTGAGGATCTGGTTCCCATGAGGTTAAAATCATTATGCAAGGGGCCTAGGTTTTGTAGGCCCCTGTGTGAAGTAAGATGTATCAACTCATCCCAGCATTCTTCACCGTCCCCTCCACACTTCCTCCAAAGAAACCACTGAGAACAGCTGGCACTTCATAGTGTGTCTGCTCACAAACCAGCAACAGATGAGAGAATTTTATAATAGGATTATATGGAATTGTATTGTCGGTAAGAACAGACTGTTGTAAGCAATTTTAGAATAGTTTGAGCCCCACAGGAGCTGTATGTCTGTAGCAAGACCTTTTCAACCTAGCAGGGACCTTTTCAACCTAGAAAGGAAGTGGAACATTTTTCTTTTAATTGCACAAAAACTCCTCCTAATCACTAGAAAGTGTTTTGCCAGGCAACATATTTGGGTTCTGACTGAGGAAGCAGGTGTTGGGATACAGGTCTAGAATTCACCGAGATCCACATCACCTCTTGGCTGAGGTGACAAACCTATTACCAATACCTTTGTGAGGTTAGCTGCAGTTGGTCCTTTCTGCTATGCTGTGCCTGTAGAGAACACCAAATAATTTTAGGAGATTTACATTTTGATTTTACTCCTCTTTTTTTCTTTTAAACTTAATGTTCAAACATTTTCATTGTTAATGAAACTTGGGGAGAAGTCAGATCTGACCACTCAGCTTTATGTATCTGATCTAAATATTATGCTTCACACTGTGCAGATTTGTTTTGGTTTAATGAATGAGAATCATATCGCAGAAAAATCAGACTTTTCCTGTAGAGAATTCTGATCATTGCATTAGCACAAGTGCCATGAATTGCAATTCAGCTCATGTTACTTGCACAAAAGATTTTATGTGGATTACATGGACAATAAAAGATGCAGGACAGCACTTTTCTTTTTTTTAAAGAGATGATCTAAGACTTATAATATATTCTAGCTTTCCTAACCCCTTCTGAACAATGATTTTGCTTTTCAAGTTAATTTTACACCTGCCTTGTTTATTTGAAACCCCCCCTCTAAAATATCTTGAATGTTATTTACATTTCCTCCTTCCTCCACAGTTATGTCAAGTAATTAGAATTAGGATATTTTGTAATTTGTAAAGTAACTTGTATGCTTTATTCTCTGAATCCGTAGAGTTGCTTTAACAATTAGTTCTGAACCTAGAGGGTTGTGGGGTTAGGGTTATTTTTTTTTCTTTTATGTGTAAGATGATGGAGATGTTGGCCATTTCATGACAAGTAAACAGAGTGAAACAGAAATTCCAGCTGTCTGTGCACTTAGCTTCATTATTTAACACTAAGGGCATATGTTTAAGTTAGTAGATAGCCCCGAGATAGTGAGTAAGAATGATTAATGAAGACAGTGCAGCCAGACAGTGATGCTCATAAATCATGGATGAATCTGCACTAATACAATTTAATCACTCTCTCATAAGGAAGCTGTTGCAGTAGGAGCGCCCATGGACCACAACAGAATGATAGAGCTGGTTATTGTTCCTGCTTCTCGAGCAGAGAATACCTACCTTGGAGAAATGCAGAGGCAGTGCTGCCTCTGGAAATGTGCTTTTCACCCACCCTTTCTGGGACCACTCTGGATCATCCTGCCAAGGGCTCTTGGGCATGGAAGGAAGTAGGGAACCAGCTGTTTTCTGCAACATAATCCCCTACAAACCTAGTAGATTTATAGACGGAACTCCCAGGGTTAATGTGTTAGCTCCTACCAGGGCTCCCCGCAGCAGTCCCTTATGAACACCCAGAGGGAGATTCACAGGATGAATTCTGAACAGCATGCCATAGTGGCAGGGCTGGCTCCAGGTTTTTTGCCGCCCCAAGCGGTGAAAAAACAAATTAAAAAACAACCTGCAACTCCTGGACCTGCCGCTGAATTGCCGCTGACCGGAAATGTGGCTGTGGTAGTATGGCCATCGAAATGCTGCCGAAAGACGCAGCGCGCCGCCCCAGTCACGGACAGCACACCGCCCCGATGTTGGCTGCCCCAGGCACATGCTTCGGGGGCTGGTGCCTGGAGCCGGCCCTGCGTAGTGGGGCAGCTGTCCATAGAGGATGGTGCTTGATGCCTTCCCTTCACTGCAGATCTTGCAGCCCTTCAGGAAAGCCCTCTTGAGGGGATGCTTTCCAGGTCGCCCAACAAGGTTCACAATACGGCGGTTTGCCACTTTGTCCAGTTCAGTTTGAAATGACTCAAGCAATAGATTCATAGATTCCAAGGCCAGAAGGATCATCTTTCTAGTCCGACTTTCTGTGTAGCATAAGTCCCACAACTTCCCCAAAATAATTCCTAGAGTGTAGCATTTAGAAAATTTCCAATCTTGGTAGGAGTTGCAGCTCCTCCCTTGGGAGATGGTTCCACAGTCTAAATGATGATGCTGTAATGACATTTTCTTCAATAGCCTAAACTTTCCTTTGCCCAGGTTCATCTTGACCTTTCAATGGATAACTAGAATGATTGATTACTTTTCTCAGTCATTTCAAAGTCATTAGTGGCTGCAACAAGAGAACCCTGCAGTGAACTTTTAGATCACATTTTAGTTTGTGAAATCCATTCTTCTGGGTGGCTGTATGTTCAGCAAGTTATGTATTTCATGTGCTGTACCTCATCTGCTTTTCCAGGATCCTAATTTTTAAGATATGCCTTGGACTTTGCCCTCTGGTGAGGGCAAGTTGCATGACCTTGCTTGTCTTTAAAACCTCTTGCAATTTTATAACTGTGGTGTTGCTATTCAAAGAGGCCTGCAACATCATAGCAATTGGTCAAGTTCTTGATGATGAAATTTGGGTGACGGTTTATTGAGTGAAGTGAACTGTGTTTTTTTCTGCTGTACAACATGTTTGGATGTTTTATTGACATACCAGTACAGAAAGGTAGGTGACGCTATTCTGACCCCAAGATGTAGTTTTTTTCCCCCCACAGTAAAAACAATTTAGTCCTTCAAATAGCACGTCATGTTCCAGAATAGTGGATTTTTAAGTGAAAGATGATGGTTTACTCCATCCACCAGCACCAGTGTAACTTTGGTGAAATCATTTTAGCTAGAAGAGGATGGAACTTCAGAAATCACTTTTTTCCAGAAATGATTCCCCCCCAGTTTGATGACACTTTTGTAACCATGAGTGAAGCATGACATATGCCATACATCTTCCACTCTTCCAAGGTCCTCATTTGTAGGCTATCCCTTGGAGTTTGCCGTCTACACAATATTCTTGTGTATAATTAAGCTGTGGAACTCTCTGCTGCAAGACTGATTTGGATTGAATTAGATACTTAGGTAACAGAACATCCAGAATTAAAATAGGCTAAAACATGTATACAGGATGTAATCCTGCTCAGGCTAAAAGCCAACCACTAATTGACAAGTTTAAGAAGAAACTTTCATTATAGGCAGGTTATGCCATTTGTGTCTCTTTATGAAGATTATTGCAGCTCCCCTTAGGATCTGGTACTGGCTGCTGAGACAGGACACTGGACTACGTGGAGCTCTAGTCCAATTCTAATTACAATTATTTCATGGTGCCAGATTAAAATCTGGTTGTTCTGTAATCTGACTACAAAACATGATTTCAATTTGTAGTGTAGACTTGCTCTATATCATCTTTTATAACCAGCCTGAACCTTAATTTCTGGTTCGTCAGAATAATGCTTTATCTTATGTGTTAAATAAGTCTTAGGTCCACTTTGTTGTACAGAGAATTGGAAGCACAGCTGTAACCAGGTGAGGTGACAGCCTGGTGGTGGTTAAATTTCCCGATGTGGTTGAGTTTGCAGTGTAGACAAAGCCCTAGCACTTGTGGATCCCACTCCAGAGCTGCCTGTGTCATATTAGTAACAGGTTTGGATTATTTGAGATAGTTTGTAGATAACTGCAAGATTTTTAACGAGGAAATCCATTTCTATCGAGTGCTCTATAAAATGTATCTCTAGTGCCTTGAGTGTATATAGTCTTTTTAACAATTTCAACAAATAAAAATAAGACTATCCAGCTTAGACACATTATTTCATCTGTAAGTCAAAAGCAGTATTACCCTTTGTAGTTCTGATCCTTTTCCCGTTGAATCCAATAGGAATTTTGCTGTTGGTTTCAGTGGGAGCAGTATCAGGCCTTGAAATCTGTACAGAAAGTTCCCTTCCATGAATGAATATCCTGGAGCACAAACCTTGTAACGGCTGGTTTTTCTTGTATCCAGGAGGTCTGCATTACTACGTACTGGTGCTGTCTTGCCCATACTGAAGGAATCAGCGGCAGAATGGAAGCAACTGAGGCAGATGGGAAGGTATGATCTCTTTTTAACCTCTGCTCTGAATACTAGGTCCCATGAAAGAGCATGCGTCCAGCCCCCACTGCTTTCCAGTGGTTCCTCCCAAGTGTTGGGGAGCATGGGGTATATGTAGAGGCCGCCACGAAAAATAACTTTTAGAGCTTTTTTAAAGTGGTTTGAGAAGGAGAAGAGCTGTGACTTCCTCTCTTTTCTTAGTAAAGGGGGCAAACATGAGGGGACTTTCCAGATACAGTCAGCGATCGCTTGATTGACTTCAGTGTACTGTAGGCTGTCCTGGTTAGCTACAGTTCTGTGAAAGCGGATCTGAAAAATCATGTGTTCCTCTAATAAAATATAGGTCTCACAACCAGAGGATAGCGCTTTTCAGTTTAGCTGGTGGTGGGACAGTTGCCATATCTGTGCACATCAATTTGTTTGTTAAATGTTGATTTAACAAAGGGGGTTGTATTCTCCCTTATTCATTATTAGCCACTGTTAGCTCTGAAATATGAATACAATTCCATTGCTTTTCAGTTGGTGATTGTCAGCGCTGACTATTTCATCTCCATCTTTTTAGCTGTATAATCAGGAATGGAGCATCACTGAGAACCACATGCACGGATCTGCCGTTTCATTTGATTTGTATTCATTTGATCTCAGGCTGTAAACATAACATTATAGATGTCAGGAAAGTAGTTATTACAGTTCACTTTGATTTTGATGTAGAGATTGCCGAATAGAGAGGAGCCACATCGTATGATTTTAATAGTATTTAAACTTCAAATAAAAAGTGAAAGGCTGCTCATTTTATAGATCTCATTTCTAAACACACCCGTGTTCAGTTTTCCTTTTTAAATGTCACGCTACAATTACAGCCAGGTTTAGTGGTACTCAGTTGACACTTTCTTTAAGCCTGACTGAAGCTTTAGCAAAAAGTAAATACACCTAATGGGAGGGGCCTTGAGACACTAGCCCTCGTGGGTTTACAGCATATTTTTACATTTCCTTCAAACCTATTTGTAATCTCTCTCTTTTTCTGTAGACGGGAAGCTCATAGCTCTCTTGTTCCAGGGTTTTTAGAATAGCCTTTGTTCTGATGCGGTAGTGCACTGTAGTTAGGTAGCATTGGTCTACAGACATTTCTCTTGGCAAAGGGCCCCATGTGTCAGTTTTCTTTTGCATTCTAGTTTCTACTGCAACCATATGGACACTCGTTTGACAGGAGCCTGTGACCCTCAAAACAGCTCAGTGAGTCATGGAAAGAGTGAATTCACCCGTATAGAGTTTAATCTGTCCTCCTCTGATACATTTAATTTCCACTTGACAGGTTCTACTCAGTTACATGGTATCTGACCTGGCTTTGGAAACCTAGCAACAGGCAGGAACACTGCTTTATGTAAAGAGTCATCCCTGCAGATAAAGGATGAACATAAATATTAATGAGACTGTTACTCATTTACACTTGTGGATATTAAAGCTGTTGTATAACACATGGTTCATCTCTCAGGAATAATTGCCTTTCAGTGGAAATGCAAACAGCAACATCCATTGTGTGCTTAGGAAAAGCTGCTCTTTCTAATACAACCTAATTTCCTTGGGGGAACAACATATTTTTATGGGCCTGGTCTTCTATTCATTAAGCATTTGCTAATCTTAAATTAGAAATCGTTTGTTGCAGTCTTATTTTTGACTTGCTGAGTAGGTTTTTCATTGAATATTTTTACAGCAGGCGCAGCATTGGATAGGTGCATTGTAACAATAAATAAGTAGAACAAATTAAAATAATGCCATTAAACCAGGAGAGGACTCATTTGTAACTATGTTAATTATGAATGGCCGTGCAGGAGTATCACAAATCAAATGTTTTCTTACCTGCTGTAATGAGCAAACATCATCATAAATCTAGTGAGATAATGTTGCTGAGGCGTAATATGATTTTATAGTTATAGTTCTCATACTAAAAACGCTGCTAATTAAATACATACAGGTTTCCCAAGAAAGCAAAATAACCTATCCTGAAAAAAAAATGCACATTTGCTAATGTGCTCGTGTTTTGTTCTAGGCAAATCTATCTGTTGTTTTCAGTAGCCCAAGTCCAGTCAGGATCTTCTTCTCTTCATCCAGAAAATCTGCATAATTTATATTCATCTGCTCCTCCATTAGTTCTCTTGATTTCTGTCCACCAGCCACTCTCTGAGGAAAAAGTCACCCATAGTTCATTATTAGCCACTGTTAGCTCCGAAATATGAATACAATTCCATTGCTTTTCAGTTGGTGCTTGTCAGCGCTGACTATTTCATCTCCATCTTTTTAGCTGTATAATCAGGAATGGAGCATCACTGAGAACCACATGCACAGATCTGCTGTTTCATCAGCTAGGTAACATCATTTATTAGTCAGATCAACACAGAGCTATTGGATAGATTTAATTCTCCAAGCTCTTGCAATAGCACCTCCTATGGACAAGTGTCATTGTCTATTCAAGGCTCACTTCCTTTCACATAGCCCATGGGACTCCAGATATATTATGTTCTATATAAAGCGAATGTTAAAATTATATAATACACAGGTTGAGAAAAGAGCATCGGTACATCTGGGTATAGTGCTTAGATTATCTACAAATATCATGTTTGTTTTTAAAAGCCATATGATACATATAGTATTGTGACAAAGTTCTGTCCTTGTCTCTCTAGGTCCTGTGCTTCCTGGCGGGTTTTGCTAGTCTCAGAGGCTCACTGTGACCCTCCATGTAGCCCTTCTCTCTCTAGAGGCAAGGGTCACAGCCTACTGAGCAATTTTTATCATAAGCCAGCAAGGGAGGTGAGGAGAAGCAACCCTCCCTCACACAGTCTCTGTTGTCTCCCAGTCCCAATGATTAATCGGGGAGAGGAGAGGGGGATCCCGGGACCCTAATAGTAGCAACTATGATAGCTGACTTTTTGGAAATAGGTCGCGTACAATTCTTGGGCCACTTCTCCACACCAGCCCCCCACTTCCTCAATATCTACTTCACCTTTATCTCAGGACCTTCTTCCTTGCACCTGAAACTATTTGTACTGCTCAGTTCCTCCAACAGCATGGCTTCCTCCTACAGCTCCTGACACATGCACCCAACTGACTAATTGAGAGGTTTTTAGCTAGTTTCAGCCAGCCCCTAATTGGCTTCAGGTGTCCCAATCAACCTAGCTATTTTCCCTGCCTTCTGGAAAGATCTTAATTGGCCCCAGGTATCTTAATTGACTTGGAGCAGCTGCCATTTGCTTATTCTGGTAACAGGGATTTGTTTAGCCTGGGGCTAATATACGTCTTCCACTACTTTTCTAAAGACATTTGGCCTTGCCCCATCACAGAATATAATCAGCTATAACCCAAATTTAGGTGAATAAATTTAAGAATGCAGTTTAGATATTAGCATCCAAATTTTCAGGTACATCGCCCATGAAAAGTTGTACAGAGAGTTAGTTGTGGAAAGCTAAATATATCAGAGTGAAGGTTGTCCCTCAGTAATTGAGAATTAGGGTAGGGCAGGGGTGGGCAAACTTTTTGGCCTAAGGGCCACATAGGGGTTGCAAAATTGTATGGAGGGCCAGATAGAGAAGGCTGTGCCTCCCCAAAAAGCCTGGCCCCTGCCTCCTATCCAAGCCCCTCCCACTTCCCATCCCCTGACTGCCCCCCTCAGAACCACTGACCCGTCCAACCCCCGCTGCTCCTTGTCCCCTAACTGCCCCATCCCGAGACCCCCCCACCCTAAGTGCCCCCCCAGTACCCTCTACCCAACTCCTCCTGCTCCCTGTCCCGACTGCCTCCACCCCGCCGCCCCCTGACAGACTCCCGGGACTTCAATGCCCCATCCAACCCCACCGTCCCCTGACTGCACCCCCCCAGAACCTCTGTCTCATCCAACTACCCCCTGAGCCCTAACTGCCCTGTACCTTATCCAACCCCACTTCCTACCCCCTGACCATGCTGCTCAGAGTAGCATGTCTGGCAGCCACACAGAGGCAGACACGCTGCCCCACAGGAGCACACAGATCCGCCCCCCAGAGCACTGCCCGCAAGGCAGCAAAGCTCTGAAGGATGGGGAAAGGCTGGGGAGGGGCCAGGTGGAGCCTCCCCATCCAGAAGCTTAGGGGCTGGGCAGAACGGTCCTGCAGGCCATAGTTTGCCCACCCCTAGGGTAAGGTGTCCATTTAGAAAATACAATCCATCAGGGAAGTATCAGTTACTTTCCTTACTGCACCTGTCATTGTACTACACTTCCCTCTCTCCGCAAGGGGAAATCATTGCATCTGGCATATCCCATAGTACTCTATTACTGCCAATGGTAATAACAGTGTTGTATGTAACACACTCCCAAGAAGGTGATATGGAAGTTGCACGTATGAGAAAAAACAAATCTGAGTAAAATGTTAATTAAAATATCAACCTGAAAAACATCTCTATCCTACTGTTGTAATTTAATAGTTCTAGCTTTATGTATGTAGGGCTCAGGCCTGAAACTCTTAATCATGCCAATAATCATCATTTACATGAACCATCTTACTAAATCCAGTGACCCTGTGGCTGTATGTAAGTAAGGGCTGTAAGTTTGGGGCTTCTCCTCTTTAAAGAATAATATTTATAAAAATGGCACCTAAATTAAGATTTCAAATGTACAGTTAAGGGAAAGAGAAAAGCAAATTAATAAGAGTTCCTAAACAGGGTCAAACTGATCTCCACTGTAATTTTATTGAAATCAAAGGGAGTGATGGCTGAGTTAGGACTGAAGGGTTAAGCACGAACTAATACAATATATTCTCTTCCCCAAATGATGGACTAGTCTATAAATATGAAAATGGTCAGCTGGATTTACTTAGAAAATGCTAAGGAAAGCTATTTTTAATTTATAAAGCCTAACAGATAGAAATATCAGAGGAAATTTTACCTAGAGCAAAGAGAGAGGCAATATTTTAAAAATCAAAATAAACAAACTAGCTTTTATTACCTCCTAAACGCAACTTACTGTCTTTTTCCTCTGTTTTTCCAGCTCCAGTTCCTTTCTTTCTTTGGCCCGGAATTCTTGCCGCTGTTCAAAATAATCCAGATGTTTGACCTCTCTCTCAAAGTAATGAAGAACACTGGCACGCTATTAACACAAAGGCAAGCCTGGTTTGTGGTGATCACAGAATCTTAATTATAGCACTTTTCAGCACATAATCCATCTACAGTGATATTGCATTGCTTTAAAACATCTTTTTAAATATGGAGAACTAAATAAGAAATTCTGTAAAAATGTAATACATTGACCATTTTCTCATGAACCTGATAATGCTGTTAAGTTTCCCTATCCTAGTGTGGGTTTGTGCACGCACTTGCAGTAAAATAACAAAAGGTATGGATTAAAACTGAGTTTAGATATTTTTGGTTCAAGTCTGTGCGTGGCCAAGGTCACTTCTGTAGTCTCAGTAACAAACTGATTTTACCCACTCACATTGTGAAACAAGTGACCCCTCACACACTTGCACCAAAATAACTAAATTGGTTTTACAATAATGATTTAGTTAAACCAATCCAGGTCTGTGTGTAAACCAGCCCTGAGTTACTTTTATGCAATAAGTCCCCAACCCTACCTGACCTCTCCACTATCACAGTTATTTGAGTCAGACCGTGCACCAATTTCCCTAACACGACTGTTCAAGATCCTAGAGTTTAACAAAATTAATGATTTTACAATAAGTAGACACATATTCCCAAATGGTGCTGGATTGACAACTCTATCCCATAAAGCCCTCTACTCACAAAACAAATACAATACTGGCATAAGCAGAGCGAGTTTCCCTACACTGGAAATGTGTCCCTAACCTGAGCTGGAGAAGTTCTCTTTACTGAACCAAGGGTGCCAGTTATCACCAGTATTCATATTGTTTCATTGGTTACATAGCAAAAGCTGCATAGTAAGTTCACAATATACACGAGTACATAAATGGTAAGGGGAAGGTTTGGGATAGTGAGCAGGAGTGGTTTGGGGAAGAAGAGAGAATAGGGAGAACAGAATAAATAGCAGAACAAATTGTTAGAATGAGTGAGATGGGGCTCCTAACTTGTTTTCTGGTGGGGAGAAGTTGCTGGGAGAAACTGAATGAAAGAGGTACAGAGAGGAGACATGCAAATTCAGCACCTAATTTCGCAACTTATTATTGATGCAAATGATTTATTATTTGTAGTATTACAGTACCAGGCCCCACTGTGGTAGGCATTGTACAAATGCACATAACAAGACAGTCTCTGCCCTAAAGAGCTTACAATTCAAATGTTTTTACTCAAATGAGCAGTCCCAATGAGTTTGTGGGGGCTAGTTATATAAGGGCTTGCAGGATCAGATCCTCAGATGGTGTAAATCAGCATGGCTCAATTGAAGTCACTGACTTCCTTGGAGCTACGCAAAATGTATAGGAAAAAAGTCAAAGCAAATGTATAGAATGTAGTTTACGAAACCTGGTGCTATTTTATGCATGTGGCAAAAAATGGTGTTTCTACAGTTTGGATGCTTTGTTTATATTTTTCCCATTGCCTGGTTATAATGATGAAATTCTCCCAATCCTGCTTCTTGCAACAACTGGTTTTCCTCTGAGGTCTCCCCTCTGAGGACTTACCAGGTCCAGCTTTGGTTTGTGAGATGTTATGAGATTGTGGCTGTGGATCATCTCGAATACAAGATAATCACCTTTAATACGTAGGAATCCGATAACCTGAAAGGATGTGCCTGAAAAAAAACCCTTCAAGAAACCCCACAACGTATGTGGTCACTTAAAGGGTAAGCAGAAAATGTTACAAACCTCATTACTGGAAGGGTGACTTAATGCCCAAGAGATTTCTAAAATATGCAGTGTTCCAAAGTCATCAGATATGGCTAAAAAGTGCTGCTTTGCTGTAAGATTATGAAAACAAAAAATAAACAATGAAGCTATTACTAAGGATGCCGAAAGTAAATTAAAATGTTTGTGTAACCCCCAGACTGCAGGACATAAACCAGCCACTAACTGATAGGCTAAGAAGAAAAATTCCCTCTAAATTATCCTGGGATTGTCCACTATGGGTATTCCTGCATCTTCCTCTGAAGCATGTGGTGCTGGTCATTGCCAGATATTGGATTAGATGGGCCAGTGACCTGACCCAGTATGACCATTACTTGTGTTGGCATCTTTTTAACCATGAATTCTAGTACTTACTGATCAACTTTTCAGCTAAGGCCTCTATTCATACAGAATTCCAAATATGGTTATTTGATTCATTGCATATTGGTTTTATTGCGGTTGTGCTCAGAGAACCTAATCACAGATTGGGACTCTACTGTGTTAAGGCATTCTACCCAAGGGAAAGATGGTTCCTGCCCCAAAGTATAATAATACATTATTACACATGTATAATGTATAAGCAAGTATAATTTGAAAACTCTTATGTAAAATTCCAGGCATTTCTCTGACTCTCTATTAAAAATAATGTGAAAGATATTTTATTTTATTTAAAATGCACAGTTTCAGTCATAAAATACTTAAACCTCATAAAGGTGTTGACAAGAATGCTTAAGCAAGTGTGCACATCTATCTAGCTTTTTAAACAGAGAGTGAATAGCTCCCCAAGACTCATTTTTGTTAGTTTTTTTAAGTTTTTGTTTTTGCAGCAAAAAATAGCCTTATTTTTTCTTGTATTTTTAATAATTAAATGTCCCTTATTACATAGAAATATATTTTTACCTTTTCAAACTTGCTTAGAACAAACAATATTTTTGTAACAATATTAAAAAAACAAAAGAAACTGTGTCTAGTTGCTTGTGTAATGATAAAAACATGAAGGCCCCAATACTGACAAGATTTTTACTTTATTCACTGTGCATAGTCTCACTGAATTCAATGGAACAATGCAGAGTATGTAAAGTTAAGGATATGCATAAGCCTTTCCAGGATCATGGTATAATTTATTTTTAAAATACAATGTTATGGAAAAGTGCAGTCATGGTCAACATACAAGAGACGATCCAGGGTTTGATGCAGGTGATCATTGATATAGAGATGTTCTGGGTCTGGGATGGCTCATGTGTTTTCTCCAGTAGATCCCAAATATCAATATTTCCATCTTCTCTAGCAATGAAGAAAACTCCTGCTCTCGATAAGGACCAATGTCCTACAGTATATCTTTTTGATGAGCAGCATGACTGAAGGATTGGGCCACTCTTAAATTTAAAAAAAAAAAAGCCAATTAAAAGAAACCAAAACAATCACAAACAAAAAACTAACCTAGGCAGAACTCGTTCCAGCCTCCTGCTTGTGCAATATGAGAATCTTTACCATTTCTGTGTGATCCCACTACACAAATAATTATGGGGTCAAAACCAGTGTGTATATTGCTGAGTGGTAAAGAGAAGTGTTGTAGGAAAGTTGAAAAGTTGATACCCGTTCCCTCAGTTGTTGCCTACCTATTGACAAACAAGACAAACAAACAAAAAAAATCCAGGTTTTGCTAGATGCAAGTAAAGTCCTGGACTCCCAGATGGCAACAGTAGTAAGAAACACATTGTTCAATTTTTGGCGGGCCAAAAGACTGCATGCCTATTCCTCACTGGTATGGATGCTACCATAGCCATCCTTGACTTTGCTATCTTTAGGCTACAATAATGCATTTCCTTTTCCCTAGGACTAGTCACTTTCCCCTTTGATGTGCTATAACTCCAAAGGGCAAAAAGAGATAATGAATTATTGTTTGCTCTCCATTACTCAGTTGTTTAAATTACTTTTGTTTAAAGGGGGTTCCTTAAGCCTGTAGTATTGTTTAGCACATCCTACTTCTACTCTCAGGCTCCTCTGACTGACAACAGATTGCTTGAAATGGAAATAGCCTGGGCAGAAGCCACAAGTGTCACAAAAGCTGGTATTAGAGAAAATTGCTTCCTCCGCTGGAACCAAGTTTACAAAACTATTTTAAAAGCTGAGCTCTGGCAGGAGAAAATAGCTTATTTTTTTAACCCAATTTATTTTCAAACTGGCCAGCTCTGCCATCTACCATAATTTCCGTGAGTATTGTCCCTGAGGCTATATACTGTAGTTACTCTATTCTTTTGTCTGTCAACTATAGTATGTCTGTTGCCAAAGTAACTTACTGTAACACCTTCTTTCCAGATGGCAAAATTCCAGCCTCCAACACTAAGAATGATGTCTTTGAAAAATGGAGATCTTTGTATAGTATGTACCATTCCATCATGGATGGTGTATTTGTTAGCTGGTTTCTGACCTAATAGAGTGAAAAGGGCAATTGTTTACTTGTAACTCTAGTTTTTTGAAGACACTGAAATTGATTGTACAATCCTCAACCTAGTAGGAGTTTTTCTGGAATAACTACTGCAGGATTGAATCCATTATCTTTAATGATTCCCTCGCCTGGGTTTTTGTGCCTCAGATCCATGTGCTCTGAATCTGACTAGCACAGACAAAGGAAAGTGGCTTCAACCCAGTCTCCAAATATATGCCTGCAATTTTGTCCAAGAAAATTGTGGTATCAAACTCCCTTAGGTGTGCCTGCCTGCCAATAGGTTAAAACACATAAGTACCTGGTTACAGGCCCTTGCATTTTGATTAGTTTAATACAATCTCTTCTTTTTAAGTCTCTGTTCTAATTTTCTAATAACTCTCAGGCATTAGTCCCTGAGGAAAGAAATCCTACTGGGGGGCTATAGAAGGCACTGTACTTGCCTTTAGGGAATTTTCATTAATTCAGATATTGTTATTAGCTTTATTGTTCAGTGTACATTTCTGTGAGATACTGATACCATTTGAGAAGTTTTTAAAATATGCTTTTAATTTGTCTATAAATTGAGTATCTTTAGTCATCATTCTATAAGCTGCTAGAGTTCAGCAAGCAACTCTTAGTTCATGACAGAAACAATAAGACATTAAAATGCAACTTAACACTTCTAGCTTCTTGCAGTGTAACCCTCTTTACTGAATCCCTCAGTTACAAAAATTGGAATATTTTTAGCATTGTGACAAAGCTCCAAGTCTGTCCTTGTGGGTCCTGCGCTTCCTGGCAGATTTAGGGGCCTCAGAAACTCATCTAGGCCCCAGAGTGACCTCCCTTTCTCAGTATAATTGGCAAGAGTCACCACCTAGTGAGTTACCTTCATCACAGGCCAGTATGGAAGATGGAAAAGGGGGGAGCCCAGGCCCACCCTCTACTCCGGACTCCAGCCCAGGGACCCTAATAGTATCCGCTAAGATGGCTGACCTTTTAGGCACAAAACACAATACAATTCCCTGGGCTACTTCCCCACAGCAGTCCCCGCTTCTTCAAACTCCACTTCACCCTTACCTCACGGCCTCCTTCCTTCTGTATGATATGTTGTCCAACACTCAGTCTCACCAACAGCATAACTTCCTTCCACAGCTCCTGACACCCACAGCCCACCTGACTAACTGGGAGGTTTTTATCTGGATTCAGCCAGTCCCTGATTGGCTTCAGGTGTCCCAATTAGGCTAGCTGTTTCTACTCCTTTCTAGAAGGTTCTTAATTGGCCCCAGGTGTCTTGATTGGTCTGGAGTAGCCCTTGTTTGGCTATCCAGGGAACAAGGACCTGCACATCCTAAGGCTGATATACCTGCCTTCCAGCATTCTCCTATACCCTTCTGGTCTGACTCCGTCACAGCATCCATCAATTAAATGCAAAAGCTGCACTAATGCAGTTAAAATTAAGAAGCCAGGAAATACAGAAGTTTGGATTCCTACAGCAGCATAGTCAGCAAAGTTGCATGACATACATATTATGTATTTCCTTTCTGTTTTTATATTGTTAAGTGAATGGTTTAATATTTAATATAGTATTGTTTCCATTTTTAATATATATCAAAAGTTACTCAGAATGTTTGGTGTGGCAAAGCTAATGTCACGCTAAGGACTTATTGGATTTGCAGACATTTTCATTTTAACTATGCAGCCAAATGATGTATTAATATAGGTTTTTCTATTCATTTTGGCGTGTTTTAGAAAAATGCAATTTCCTATTTTAAATAGTCCCAGTTAGTCTTTTCAAGTGAAAAGACTTGGGAAACAGGATATGTGTGTGGGGGGTGGGGAATGGGGCGGAATTTTCACCACTGCTACATTTGCTGCTGTTCTGTGGCTGGAAACAGTCTTCTTCAAAATTGTTTACAGGACATCAGCTTACATTTATTTAAGCTCCACCTGTACTAACAAATTGATCCACTGCTGGCAACAGTTGCAACAGGTCCCACTGAGCTGGTGTTAAAAACATTTTAATTATCAGTGTGAATGAGATAAAACTGTTTCAAGCATCCCTGATCATGTATTCAGTAATGGTACAGAAAAGGGTTTTCTTCATTCCACAGTAGCAGTCAAATCATTTTCAACACCAGTTTGGAGGCTCTTTGCTGATGCTGGTTGTCAGCAATGAGTCAAATTCCTACTGCAGACAGGGCAAAAGTCCATCCTACAAAACTTACATCTCCGGTTAATAAAACAAGGCTTAAATCTATGTCTGTATCCTCTATATCCATCCGGCCATCCATCCATTCATCAGCTTAAAAAGGCAGTTTTAGATGATGGTGAAAAACTTGAACTTACTAATCAGTCTTCCTGAGTCACTCTCTCTTTCCATCTTCCAGTCAGAATAAATAACTTCACCATCCTGTGATGCCAGAGAAATTAAATAAATGCAAACAGAAGCTGGGTGAAATATTTATAGCAAAAGCTTTAGTCAAAATGTGCCTATTTTTAGTTTGTAAAATTGGAGTCTCTTTACTAAATGTAAATTTTTAGATACACTTAATGTGAACATGTTTTAGCATGACTGCAAAAATGGGGCAAATGTTCACTTTACTTTATCAGTTGGGTTGTTTTTAGCTTAAAAAAAAATTGCAGTCTTCAGGAAAAATTCACTGATCAACATTTATAGGGCATTCTTCATGTAGAGCTGGAGTAGTTCACTTGTACGGTATGGACCTTGTCCCGCGGTTTTAGGAAAAGGTGGCAGCAAGAGAGAAAAATGATTTCAATGGGAACCCCAAAATGGAAGAAATGCAGGAAATTTTAAAAAGACACCTTTTTAATTGTTCGATTTTTGGAAACTAGATCTAGTTTAAAGTGGGGAGAAGTTGGAACATTAGGCTTATCTTTAATATTAGACTTAGGGAAAAATTTAAAATATGATAAGCTTTCTTGAGATCTTTAGGGGAAACCTCGCAACAAATATTACTGTCCTAATAGTTCCGGCAATGGGAATAAGGACATTTTGTATGTTCCTGGGTTTAAGAATTAAGTTCAACACCTTTTGGTTGGGATTTCCAATGGAGCCTAAGGGAATTAGCCACCCAACTCCCACTGACTTTCAATCCCAGCCTTTAAACATGAGTGTATGGCCCAGCAATCTTTTCAAGTAAAATATTTATATAAATAAATGGGGTACAAAGGCAGTGCTAATTCTGAGTGAAAAAACTATTAACTCATAAAGAAAACATGTATATGCACCAGTCTGTATAAATTGCCTAGCACACCCCCGCTATTTTAAAAATTATCAGTCGTAGGTTATCAAAATGTTGAACTTACTTCAGTTCCAACAAAAAAGGTGGTGGGGATATTCTCCAGTATCTTAAGAGCTTTGGTTGAAGGGATCTTTAACTGTTTATAAGGATTTTCGTCTCCAAATATTTCTGGTTTGATTTGGTATTGCATCTTATCTGGAAAAGAGTATGGATATAATCATTTGGTTATACAGGGAAATTTACTAGATCAGACATCTTATTTTCCTTACTAAGGTAATTCCAGGATGGGGGATTAGAACTTTCAAGATGAGAAATAAAGAAGGGAAGAAAATTCCAGAGAAGAGTGAACCTAGTATGGCATGGCACAGAATGTTACCTTAAATCTAGCAGGGGGAAAGAGACTGAGCACATAAAAATGGCTAGCAATAGATAGTAGGCTAAGCAGTATTCGTGTGGTGCCTACACTTTAGATTTTTCATAAACTCTCCCACAGTTACCCACCACTGATGCAGCTCCACTAGTGGCAGCCACAGTGGGAGCACTAGAGTAGGGCAGTTTACACAACATGGAGGTTAAAATACCCATGACAAGTCTACACTAGTGCTCCCAATGTTGCTACCCCGGCAGAGCTCTAACACTAGTGTAGCAAAGAGTAAGTCAGGCCTGCACAACTCGGAAAGCAGCAAGGACATATTACTGCAAAAAACCCAGCTGTGGGCCGAAAAGCCCCGCCTTCGCCCCACCCCCATCCACTTCCCCCTACCCTACCACTTGGCTTCCCCACCCCTATTCACTCCCTGCGGGCCACACAGTGAGCCCATGCAGGCCACATATGGCCCCCGGGCCACATGTTGTGCAGGCCTGGAGTAAGTGATCACCCATTCTGAATTGGATGGGACAATCCAAAATGCAGAGTTCAAGTCCCAGTCCCAGGCTGAATGACTCCAGGACAGCATTTGTCACAGATTTCCAACAGCGCCCGCTCCGTGCCTTCCAAGGGTCAGGGGCAGCATTAGCCTGTTCCGGTAGGGTGGGAGGGGACTGAGTCTGGCCTTAGCCCCTCCTTTGTCATGAAGCCTTGCCCCTGCATAATGGGACCTATATAAGTACCTAAGATAGCAAGACAGGTTTGCTCTCTGAATACTTTCTCTGAAAGTATTACTGTACAGAGAATAATCATTTCTGATGCAAAGTGAAGAAATAGAAGATTTGCCTCAGGAGAAGAAAATTAAGTAAGGAAAGGTTCATTTAAAATAAAATCCCAGATTAATAAATATCCAACAGTGGCTCTAAAGGAGGAGATAACACATAATCCTGACCAAGGCTCAATTCACTTTGATGGGAATAAGTACTCCTGTGAAAAACAGCTTTCTAGTATAACTTCTAATGAGATCTGATACCCTTTGACCCATTGGTAGAGAATTCTGTTCTTCTCATACTGCTTGTATTCATTACCTTCAGTGCCATGATAAACTAGTACATTTAGGAAAACAGAGCCATTAGTTACAGTATATTTATGTTGCTTATCTTTTACTCTATATACAGAGAAAAATCATCTTACCAAAATACTTCGATCTCAAAAATATACAGTGAAAATATTACCTTGCATTCTGTAATGGAAATGCTCTTCCACTAGGCTAATTTTGGTAGGACTATGGTCTCCACTTGTGTCGCTCTTGGATAGGTTTGCCTGTTTAGTACAAAGAGAGTATTTGATAATTCATTTTGTCGAACACTTGAGGCATATGGCTAAATTGCTTTCTGTTGTGATGATAAAGGCCTGTCAGTCTGAAGTGCATTCTTCAGATTCCACAAACCCTGGCTTCCAAGCCCACCTTTGCTAGCAGTAGTTAAAATGTGACTCGGGGGTCTAGTCTACATTCTGCTTTTCCCCCTAAAATTTCTCACTGTTGCCACTTCAATGTTCGCTCCACTGGTGGTAGTCCCAGTGGCCACTCATTGTTTAAGAAACATGTCTCGACCTGCTCTGACCAGAATAGACAACGTAGTGGTAAAAATGCTTGTATACATTACTACTTCCACTGTAGCCTGAGTTTATTCAGAAATTCTTAGATCATTTTAAAATTCTTGTAAACTAAGTTTGGAAAGTATTTGTCCTATTCTGTTGATGTTACAGGGATTAAAACAGGGTCTTCCCCTACACGAATCACAGCAAAATGAAAAGGAAAATCACAAGACTGTGAACACTAACATGGTAAGATTTAGTGTGAGGGTGTGGCGAGCGAGCCTGTGTACACTCATCCCACAACAGTGGCTCCTATTCTGCAGATCTGGACCTGACTCCCCACTCCAGGCCTAATGCACAGGGTCACAGTGCCACTCAGGTTTGACCAGTGCGATTAGGGTTGGGGTACTGGGGCACAGGGTGCTTCTACAGGTTGTTGGTGCCCTGTCAGCATGGCTAAGAGGCAGCAGCAATAAAGGGATGTAGTATAAAGACGTAGAACTGAATTTTCAAACCTTTCCTCCTAAAACCATAACTTTAACTAAAGTTAATGCAATCCTGCTAGTCCTTTTCGAGATTTTTTTATTTAAAAATGCCATGACAACTCTTCAGGCCTATACATTCTATACAGTACCTTAATGAGAGGTCTCCAGGAGAGATCTAGATGTTTAAAAGTAGTCGGTACATCAGGGGGAGCCTCAATAGTCCTCTCCTCTTTTGCTTTCTCAAATGAACTCTGGACAGTAGGTTTGAGGGCTCGAAGATCCCAAAATAATATGGAGCTCCACAAAACCAGAGATTGTAGATTATTACTTTTCATATGCTTCAAAATCATTTTAACTTTTCAATAAGCTTTTATATAATATTTGTTTTTTATCTTCAGAATTAGAATAGCAAGAGTTTGGGGAACAGAGAAATGGAGAACTACTTTATAGCTACTTTTGTACACTGGGCCATATACTTACTTCACATTTTGTCCTCACTCTAGGGTGACCAGATGTCCCAATTTTATAGGGACAGTCTCGATTTTTGGGTGGGCTTCTTATATAGGCTCCTATTACCTCCCACCCCCGTCCCGATTTTTCACACTTGTTGTCTAGTCACCCTATCTCACTCTGTTCTTAATCATACAGTGTAGCTAAATAAGCATCATACAGTTTATTTAAGAAAACTAAATACTCAGTGGAAATACACTCCCTTGCATAGGGCCTGATTGCTTGGTCTGGGAATGGATCTGATGTGCAAGTCCAGCGCCCACAACTGCTATTCCAGCCTTGGGGTTGGAAACTTGGAACTGTAACCACAGCCCTGCCAGCCAGTTGAAGAATGTAAGAAATGTTGTACTGGGTCAGACTCGAGGTCCATCTAGTCCCGCATGCTGGCTCTGACAGTAGCCAGTAGTGGATGTTCCTGAATGAAATGAGTTGTACTGGCAAATGGACTTTGTGTGGGTCTAACTGCATCTACATGAGGGCTTTTGTCAGTTTAGGAATGTCACTAAAAGCCCACGCTAATTGATGTTACAATTTGAGCAAAAGTTTCTAGTGTAGACATGCCCTGAGGTTATTTAGCAGCTTTCTGTGCATAAATGCAGTTCTGTGTCCTTCCAGTTCAATCTACATGGGGCAGCCCAGACACATTTTCTGTGGCACAGAGTGAGCATGAAAGCACCTTTAAAAGGTTGTCCAGCTAGTGGACCCCACACACTGCCCTTATGTGGGGCTTAAGTGATGTGATGGTCTGTGTGCTGGTCCTCTGCAACAGGATGAATTTAATCTATTCCAGACAGCTTTGTAGGAATTCAGAGCTTGGTCAGTTACACCATGGAATATATGCTGAAACATTTAGCAGAGACAAGGAATAAGGTGTATTTAGAAGGATTTTTCAAAGGAATTAAGGAGATGTTTTGTGACTGTTTGTACCTATGAAAACATTTGTAGAATGTATTACCAATCAGGAGAGCAGGTTACAAGCTGCACACAAACTCCAGTTCTGTTTTCAAAAGTAAGGCCCATTCTGTTAACCTAAAATAATGATAATTAATAATACAGGGAGGTGGGGATGAGAAATGACAACAAATTATTGTCAACAAAACTACTTTTTCACCGCCTCTAAAACAGACTTTAAGAAAGAGACCTCTCACTGTGGGCTGTACAACTCCCCCGGTACAGCTGTGCAAGTCAGGGCTTACTAGCCCACTGACGTGAAAATGAAACAAACACCTTTTACCAAAACAAACATACTTCAAGCAAATCAATTTAGTGCCTTGATATTCAGAAATGCCAAGCACAGACAACTTGAAATGAGGTCAATGAGATCTTAAGTTGCTAGTGCAACTGAAAATCAGGCCCTCAATAGTCAAATATGTGAGTACCTAATATCCATCCTCTTGTAAATTTCATCCTGCTTAAACAAATAGCAAATCAGTGAAGAATTAATAAACACTGGTAAACAACTACCAGTGAAATTGTAGTTCAAAAAGTGAATATCTCAAATGATACTTGCTTATAGTAATGATAAACAATTTAGTTTTTATTGGGCTGTGTATGTTTTTCCAGTAACTTTTTTCTCTGAATTGATCACTTTTTACTTATTTCCTCTCTTTTTAGATCAAAGCAGAAAATTAGATTTACATTTAAACTTATTCAGAAAATAAAAGGAATAGAAAACAAAGTGCTGATGAAATACTGCATGTTATTGATCTCACTAATGTTTTCTGATCTTACTTTCAGACCTAATTCCCAATCTCAAAAAGATGTACATGCACAATGGGATCTTTATCTAGAAAAAGAATTGACTATTTCCTGCTAAGTGACAAAGTCAGCATTTATCAGCTACTCAGGAAAGGTGCACCCATTCTTTTAACACTTCATGAGCCAAGTTGTACTAAATTTTCTCACACAAACATGGCTGCTGAAGTCAAAGGATTATTTGCATGAATAAGGAAGGCTGGATTAGAATCCTAATGTAGTTTATTTACTTTCTATCATGCAGTTTTGTAATACTGAATTTGCTGACCATGTGCCACTATAGCACTGATGCTGTAGACATACCCTGAGCTGAACCACTGGCAAATTTGTATGTACTCTTCGGGGTAGGCCTTGTCTTTATACATGTACTTACAGTGCCAAGAGGGCATTGTGGGTATTATCACAATATAATTATTGATCAATGTGCAAATGTATCAATCTTCCTTCCAATGATATATATGCATTGTTGTCTCCACAATCTTCACTCAACTCTTAATGCAGTAGCAACTGAGTCTTAAAATTTAGTTACAAGAAATTCTCAAGGTAAAATCCACTTAGGCTTGTGGGTCTGATTTTTCAGCCTGGTCTCTTTTTTGCACACCTCAAAGTCCTACCACTTAGACAGCAAATGATCACTTAGGGCTGACTCATGGAATCCCTCTTTCCCTTCCACACTAACTTTAAAGGGAGGTGGATGGGACCTTAAGATATTAAGGATGGAGCACTTTGAATAGGTTAGAAAGTAAATGTAGGTGCAATTTTTATGGGTGCAACTTCTATCTAGAAAAAGGAGACCAGTTAGTGAAGTCATTTCTGGCAACTAAGTTGATTAGGTGACCTAAGAAGTTATTGCTTTAAATACTTGGTGTCAGGCTGCGAATTCCCATAGTAGAGTTAATATACAGTAACTCCTCACTTAATGTCCCGGTTAACTTTGTCTCATTGTTATGTTGCTGATCTATTAGGGAACAAACTCGTTTAAAGTTGTGCAATGCTCCCTTATAACGTTGTTTGGCAGCTGCCTGCTTTGTCCACTGTTTGCAGGATTCTCTGGAAGAGCAGCCCATCCTTGTAGGGATTAGAACCAGGGGGAGCTGACAACCCCTATCAGCTCCGCTAAATTCCCTGTAAGGTATGTATCTCAGCAGCTGCCCAGCAGCAGTTTAGATGGCCCTCGCCCCGTTGCCATGCTGCTCCTGCCCTGCCCTCTGCCTCAGAGTTACTCCTGGGAACTTCCTGCTTTCTTGGGGCTCAGGGGGTGGGAAGAGGTGCTGATATCAGGATATCCCCCTGCTTCTGCCTCCCACTTCGTATTCCCTCTCCACAAATTGGAGGAGGAGAACTAGGGTGACAAGACAGCCAGCAAGTGTGAAAAATCGGGACGGGGGTGGGGAATAATAGGAGCCTGTATAAGAAAAGGACCCCAAAATCAGGACTGTCCCTATCAAACTGGGACATCTGGTCACTCTAAGGGGGACAGGGCTCAGGGAGAGAAAGAAGGGAGCTTGCTGGAAGCTGTTGCTTCCTGTCTGAACTGGCTAATCTGCTTAATAGGGCAGTACTTGAAGTAGGGTCAGTGTACTTAATGGGGAATGCACCTCTCTCTCATGCACAAGCACACATACACACACACCAGCACTTTGGATAGTCAGCACCTGTGCAGCCTTGCATGTGCTGGGCTCATCATGTTCAGTTTTTGCAGAGAAATGTTTGCAGCTACTGCCCTGCATCTATTGTGTTTCCTCCCTCCTGCCTCAGTCCATGCTGCCTTGTAGAGGGGAAGGCTACATCAACAATACCATATTAACCCTTGAGGGCTCAGCAAAGTGCTAATTCATCATTTAGCAGCAAGGCGTTCCCTGGGAAATATTCCACCCTCTTACTCCACCACCTCAACCAAGCTTCACAATCATTCGCTGCTGTGTACAATATTAAACTGTTTGTTTAAAACTGTTTAAAACTTAGACTGCATATGTATATACTGTCTTTTGTCTGGTGAAAAAAATGTTCCTGGAACCTAACCTCCCCTATTTACATTAATTCTTATGGGGAAATTGGATTCGCTTAACATTGTTTTGATTAAAGTCGCATTTTCCAGGAGCATAACTACAACGTTAAGTGAGGAGTTCCTGTAGTTTGAAATCCCATCTGTAGTTATCAAAACATCTTTAATGTAATTCTGAGCAAATCTATAGAAATCTTCTAATAAGGTCAGGTCCATATCTGAGTCAGCTGTAATAAAAGGTGAAAGTGGAGTATCATCGTAAAGTGCAGTGAGCATGAGAGGGACCAGACTAGCATTGTTTGGCATTCTAGGATGCAGTCAGAAATACAGTACTGAGACCAACTACTACTGAGATTATTATAAATCATTTCATCTTGTAAAACCTGATCTGCAGTTCACACACTGATTTTATTAGTGGTTTGTTAAAAATATAAAGAAAAAGTAATAAAATAGCAATTAAAACTCACCTCAAAATAGTCTGGCAGCCAGTGTATATCTGTTATTACTGTTTTATGGCCATATTCTATGGAAGAGACTGCACAATATCTCACAAAATGTGGTTCCTTACCACTTTGTTGTGCTTGTATAAACGTTGGCTAGAGAAGTTTTTAAAAGATACATTTTAAAAGGTATGTTGTGCAAAATACAACATTAGCTAGCAAGAAAATAAAAAACGAAACTTCATATATTGTTAATATCCCTTTACAGTATTTTCGTTCAACCTAGAAACCTTTCTAGGGGTCTGATCTAAAGCCCATCAAAGTCAATGGAAAGTCTCAGTCAGCTTTGAATCCGGCCCTGGCATACCATACTCTAAAAATTATGTCCACAATTTCTCCACCCATCTCCAGTATAGCATTATTTCTTCCACTGTGCTCTCAGGCCTTCCTTCTAATTACCCACTTCGTATCCTCTTTCCATTCTCATCTTCTTCTCATGCCTTCTTCCACACCACACACTCTGCCTGGAACTATCTCCCTCATTCCATGAGCCAAACCACCTTCCCTCTGCCCTTTAAGTCTGTCCTTTAAAACGCACTTCCATACACACCTCTAGCACTGGGGAAAATTTCTGTTCGGCTTTCAGTTTATACCTCATCCAATACTGATTTGATCTATTCGGTAACTTCCTGTGGGTAGGGCTGAATACGCTGTTGGTGCTCAATAAATAGCAATGCCCTATTGTATATCTGGACTGTGTGGATTACAGTAATGTTATTTATCTGGACTGATGTAGATATGAGATTTTGATAAAGATTTCTTTTGTTGTTTCATGTATCGGAATACAGTCTAGTTAGTATTTATTGCAAGGCTGATACTTTCTTCATTTTAACCCTTTATTCCCTTTCCCATATTTATTTTCTAACTTCCTCTCATTTTCCCCTTTTTTATTCACAGCAGGACATACTCCAGCACTAAATACGGAACTCAAGTACTAACCATATTAAGAGCAGTGTTCTTGCTTCCACCAGCACCACTTTTAGCATTCTGCAACTTTTCTTCATATTCAGAAATGTCCCACAGTACAACCTATGAAGAGAAATGAATGTCCTTACAAAGTATTTTTGCTGTTAAAATGATAGATTAAAACATACTTCTGAACTGTAATATGAGCACTGTTTGAGACTAGAAGGAGGAAGGCTACTTTCTATATCAGAACTGGAGGGTGATGGGTTTTTTTTAAAGTATTGCCTCTCCAGAACCTCACTGTAGCAGTGTTGTGCAACAGACTGCAAATCCTAGAACCATCTGAGTCAGTTAACAATTTGTTTGTGCAGCTTGTTACATTGATCAAGCATTTCTAAGGGTCACCTTTAAAGTGATTGCTGAGGCTGTGGCCAGAAAAACTGCTTCTATGACATCACATCCTCAGGACTCAATAAAGGGTTAGACATTTCTGTGAATGATGAGAATGTTTACAGACAGAATAAGACATTTATACAGGATATAAACTTTCATGTTTCAAAAACCAACATTAACTGACGAAAGTTGGGAATAAAACTTCCCTTGTCCATAAAAATGTCTAAAATAATTCAGAAAAGGATTAATCTCCGGGGTTAGTAATATCTTATGGCTCCACAGGTTAATTATGTGTTGTGTGAAGAAAGTATTTCTTTTTTAACAGTTTAAATGCATTTCCTCTCAATTTCATTGTCCTGCACTTAGGATGGAAGAATCCCATGCACCGCTACCGGCTGGGGACTGACTGGCTAAGCGGCAGTCCTGGAGAAAAGGACCTGAGTATTACAGTGGACAAGAAACTGAATATGAGTCAACTGAGGGTGAACTAAGCACAGGGCTGGCGGTGCAGGGTCTGGGAGGGAGTTAGGCTGCAGGAGCAGGCTCAGGTTTGGGGTTCAGGGTCTGGCCAGGAGTTAGAATGAAGTGGGGGCTCAGGGTTGTGGCAGGAGGTTGGGGTGTGGAGTGCTTACCTGGGGCAGCTCCCATTCGGTGCAAGGGGTGCAGGTGGGTATGTGGGGGAGAGGGTGCAGGATACTTGACTATCTGTGGATTAAGAGACTTCATTGCCCATTCCTGCACAGTAAAGGTACAAATCCTGTTTCACTACCACCATGGGCTTATTTGTACAGAATCCATGGGAGCTGAAACCTGGGAACTTTTCCCACAAGTGGTATGATATGGTCATGTTTATTTTGACCGTGCTTCATTGGTTTATACAAACTACCAAGTTTGCTGCCATACTGCATTTTCCATTTCTTCAAGAACACTGAATATTCACTATGTAGTGCAGATACACTAATGTAAATTTAAATTCAAAAATGTAGATTTTGTAGAACAATAATGTAGACTAGAACAATCCATAAAGAAAATAATAGAACTAAAAAGAGAGGAACCACACCTGTCCATTTATACAGCCTCCAGCAATTATATTGGGATCAGATGGACAGAACTCAAAGCAGTAGACATCATCAGGGCACTCCAGCATTAACTAGAAAAAACAATGATCAATTGAGAAATACAGCCATGTTGGAAAGATTGTTCCTTTGTTGTCTTAATGCTTCAAATATTTTAAAATCCAGTTTAAATACCTGAGGGTGAATAGGGTCAGAGAAACTCCAAAAAAGAATCGGTGACTTCTGCAACAACAGTCTACCAGATTGGGCAATGCGTTCTTCATAAGAAAGCCGCTCTGTTACTGACACTGCTATAATCCCTGATAGATGGGAAAACAAACTTCATCATCGATAAAGGCAAAATGTTAGCACTTCTTAAAAAAAAAAAAAATGCCTTGCCCATTTCAAGTGTTAATGGCTCTGTTAATTATTGCTTTATAGGTGACCTATAAAGAGAAAAGATTGGCTGTCTCCTTTTTATATACATACCCAATATTTTCTCCCACTGTAGGTCACCTTTAAAGCAATAATTTTAGTTAATGAATGATTAGGCACCTTATAAATGAGTGATGGAAGCCCAAAACCAGAATATAATTCAATATTTTTGCTAAGAATCATTAAACTGTAATCTCAAAACTGGAATAACTGAGAGACATAGTTATGCTCTTGGGCACCCATTAAAAAACCAGTTCCTTTGTCGTTCTACTTGGAAATGATTTCCTGTGCAACCTGCAGTATTGGTTATTCAATGGAACATGTGGAGCTGCACTACCCCAAAGGGAGCATTGGGAAGCATTCAGAATGTCTACTGGTGCTCCCTGCACTTAGGTGGAGCCACATAGCCAAGTGTTGGGGAGATGTAGAAAGAGAAGCAGGGCCCCATGGAGCAGTGTGTGCTTCTGGGAGAGTATGAGAAAGAAATTAGGCCCAGCACAATTAGATTCCCATTAAATGGGTCTCACAAAGGGAAAATTTCCTGTGTATGTCTTCTCTACTATCCATAAATCATCTGGCCTACAACATTACCTCTTTGAGTTCTACACAATATCTGTCCCTATCCCACTTTATCTCGAATCAGTGGTTTCCACATTTAAAACCTTTATCAATTTAAACTTTAAAGCTCTCAAACTATTTCAGACATGAATGAAATAGTCTATAATCATTACCATAAATAGTTGGGTGCCAGCAAACACAGCTAACTGTTCTATGCTTCAGATAGTGCAGGTCTGTAAACGATTGGTATTCCTTAAGGTAAGCATCTGACTTGCCACCAAAGGCACTTTCATCTTCTGCTAATGCTTTCCAGTCATCAAAAAAGGCATTCATAATTTCATTTTGCTGCAATGCTATTTCCACTCTGTGTTATGAAAATAATAGTCAACATTTTCAGAAATGTCCGATGTGATTATTCAGTGTGATAATTACCCACTAATTCAATAAAGAGACATCTTTAATTTAAAAATTATGACCACATCCCCCAAAGTGGTGTGCACAATGGCTACCCAGTGCTGGTCACTACTCTCAAGAGAACCCTTCACAGTCAAATGCAATTAAAAAAACAGACATGCTGTGCTATCATTTCACTTGTGTGTGCTCAGATAGAGTTGATTTCAGTGGTCTTAGATTAGATTATGCTCTTGAAGTTGACAGCCCAATCCTGGAACCCCCATGATTTCAGTGGACTCCTCAAGTGAATAAGAGCTGTAGAACTAGGCCCTCACAGTTTATAGTTCCTCTTTCTGCTTAATCCAGCAGAGGCATCATAGGGCCACATCTCAAGTGATATAAATAGATGTAGCTCCCTGACTTTAACAGAGCTATGTCCATTTACACCAACTGACGATTTGGCCCATAATTTTTTGTTTGCCCATGAAAATGAATGTGTCATGAACTGTATTACTTATTCCCATGTAAATGAATGTGATGTCACAAACCTATTACAGTATCAAATAAGAAGAAAAATAGGCTAGGAAGATGCAGAATAAAGAAACATAGGAACTGCACTATTTGGTCCAGACCACTGATCCATTTGGAGCAGCAGTCTGTCTCTGACAGTGGCCAATGTCTGATACTTCAGAGGAAGGTGCTGAAGTCACTTTACTGGATGAGTATGCAGTACCATTACTATGATGGAAATACTTCAATAATTAGCAAAAGTGACAGTGTAGACCACCCACAGGCCACAGGTTGCTCACCATTGGTGTAGAGTACGGAAAAACAAATGAAGTGAGTGAGGTCTATACTTCACGTTTCAGATGGTTCAAAGTTTCTGTCAGTAAGTTTTTAATTGTGGCTTAACAGCTGACTAATTTGTTTTAGAAATTTGAAACCACCTTCCACATAGCACAACATCAGAAGAGCATGGATTGGGAACAGATGGATCAGAAAATTTCGTTTTTTGTTTTGATTTTCAAACTAACAGTTATAAGCCTAAGTATACTGTGACACCTCTTGTATAATTGCATGTACCACTTTACTGAAGGTAAATGTTAATGCATATTATTGCAACATTTTTACCTTAAAAACACTGAGATAATAAATTCTTTCAGATCCTCAGATGACAAACATTGCTCTTTTTCTTCATCTGAGAACTCTCTAGGAAAATACTGCGTGGCTGCATTTCTTGGATAGGTCCTAAACAATGTGGAACAAATATTAACACAGTAAGTTTGAAAGATTTTTTTTTTAAAGAAGCCTTATGAAGTATAAAAAATAGAAAGCTAAGTTAACTTTTTCTAATGTTGTTAAAGTGATTTGGCTAATCCGACTTTGAAAGTGGGGGAGCACTTTGATGCACAGTATTTGAAAAAGCGACAAAGAGTCTTGTAGCACCTTATAGACTAACACAGGGGTCTCAAACATGCGTCCAGCGAAGCCCTTCCCTGCAGCCCGCCAAGCTCCCTGGTGCTCCCCGCCACCATAGCAATTTCCGGGAGGGAGGGGCCAGAAGCAGAGGCTTTTCTGCTGTCTGGCTGGGCCACTGCCGAGCCCCGGCTTCCAGGTGCTGCTGCTGCTTCAATGAATGAGCTGGAGCGGTGCTTCCCAGGAGCCCTCTGCAGTGGCGGCCAGGAGCGGTAAGCCAGGCTCCCCACTGAGTTATAGGGGTGAGTGGGTGGAGCTGAGTTACAGCAGTGAGTGGGTGGAGATTTGGGGATGGGGAGCAGGGTTATGAGGGTGAGTGGGGGAGATTTGGGGATGGAACATAGGGAGCTGGCTACAAGCATGAGTGTGGGGAGATTTGGGGAAAAAGGAGCTGGATAATAGGGGTGAGTGGGTGGAGATTTCAGGATGGGGCACAGAGAGCTGGGTTACGGAGGAAAGTGGGGATGGGGAACAGAGTTATGAGGATCAGTTTGGGAGAGGGAGACTTTATAAAATTATAATTGATATTAGGCTGAGATGTGCTGAAATTTCTGTCAGGTTTATCAGCATATTACATTTGGAAAAAAGCTTGAATCATCTGAGTCTGGTAATTTCTTGTTAAATTAGATTTGTTTGCTTGTGTTTCCAGTTCTGGATTTCCTATATTGCTCTTGCTTTGTTTGCCAAACAGCTGTTGGCAGTGCCTAGCACTTTCCAGGAGGGAGCGGGGAGCTGTGTGCTCAGAGGAGGAGG
>ML677352.1:23797836-23829232 GCA_007922305.1 Dermatemys mawii
ATCATTCATCTGATGAAGTGGGTCTTAGCCCACGAAAGCTTATGATCCCTAACATCTGTTAGTCTATAAGGTGCTTTACAAGACCCTTTGTCGCTTTTGCAGATCCAGACTAACATGACTATCCCTCTGATACTAGTATTTGAAAAGGTGCTCTCAGAGGACCTCATTCTGCTCTCACACTGAATTTACAGCTATGTAACCCCATTGACTCCAATGAGTTACTCCTGGTTTACATTATTGTTATTGAGCTCAGAATCAGGACATAAATTACTAAATAATAATTAAGGGATTGTTTTCCTTTATAATTATTAAAAACTGGTAAATCAGTTTCACACTTACCACTTTGTTTGAGTACTCATTTCCTTTACTTTTGGAACGACTTGTGCACTAACATCTTTTTCAAGTTTCATAATGCTGAAATTTTTATCCTGATAGGATGTACATTCAATGTAGCCATCTTTCACACTTGAAGCATTTCTATCAGTAAATTTGACCTTTGAACCAAACTCTCTGCGCACTCGAGAAATCATATATTTAATCTGCAATACACCCAAAATAAGAGATTTTCTGAAATAACCACAGGAAAACTGTTCTTGAAAGGCAAGTCCTTTGAAATGAGGAAATTCAGAGACCTGCAAGGTCACTTCTGGTGGTCACTTGTAAACAGAGTTCACAAACATTTATAGATTTTGAAATTCTGTACCCCTCTCATGAGCCCAAATCACCAATAAGTGTGTCATCATATATTTTTATCTTTCTAAATGGAACAGGACTTCTGAATATTTTTTAAATTATTCCTAGCACTGAAAGGGATAATTCTGTTACTCTGTCATATCAAAATTTTCCTTTTGCCCAAGCAACTACCTCACTTCTCTCTGGGTGAAATTTACCCTGCTCTGAGAGCCACCACAAGGCCTATATATACCTCTTAAACCCAACGCTATGTCAGACAGCAGATTCAAGAACAAATGGAAGAGAATATTACATCCAATTTAAACTACATGGAGAATTTGGACTTCTCAGAGGTTAATGGGAGTTTTTTCCATTGACTTGTTTGGAGCAGGATTGGGACCTTAAGTAAGTAGAAAATAACTGTAATTATTTGGCAAAGATATCAAAATTGTCACATCTTACAAATGGGGATGCTCAATGGCCAGAAGTGGCCATGACTTCTGTTTTACATCTCCAATAGCAGAGTGCCTTCATTACAGTCTAGGGCATTGGATCATGTATGGACTTAAATGGAAAAGGAAAACATCAGAATCTCTTCCTTTAGCACTTTCAGTTTTTCTTAGAGGTCTAGCTAGGCCCAACTCTCCATTGCTGTGATATCTGACAAGTCACAGTCAAAACTAGGGTGACCACAAGAATTTCAGGCATAACTCTACATTTTCTGCCTTCTGTTCATTTAAGGAACTTCTTTAATTTTATTTTAACAGAGAATTTGTGTGAAAATATGATTTTGATTGAATTACATTTATAATTTCTGACCTTTCTAAGAGATTCATTAACTGATTCTTCTTCAATTTCCTTTTCACTGCCAAGGGAGACCCAAGGTTTGCAGACAGGAGGTTTATAAACATATTCTTCTGTGATTCCTTCTTTAGTCTCTCCTTCTTCTTCCTCTGCCTCTGGCGGCTGTAAGACAAAGTAATTGCAAAGAAGATATTTATAGTTTTAAATAATATATTTATGTTTGTATATGAAAATGTAAATAAAAGAATTCAGTGTTGCCAATTCTTATTCACTCACATAGTCTCAACATAGTCAATTCGGCTACTCACAGGAGTAAGGATTTGGAGAACTAGGCCCTGTCCTTTTAGCAATGAATTTTTCAATAAATACTAAAGGGACACTGTCAACTGAAAGCAAGTCAGTTTTTAAAAATGAGTTTAAAGTAGTTTCATGTACTCCATCTGCTCCCAAGTCCCCAGTAACTAGCTAATAGAATGTTGGGAATCATTAGGAAAGGAATAGATAATAAGACAGAAAATATCACATTGCCTCTATATAAATCCATGGTACACCCACATCTTGAATACTGTGTGTAGATGTGGTTGCCCATCTCAAAAAAGATATACTGGAATTGGAAAAAGTACAGAAAAGGGCAACAAAAATGCTTAGGGGGATGGAACAGATTCCATATGAGGCGAGACTAATAAGACTGGGACTTTTCATCTTGGAAAAGAAACAACTAAGGGGCTATATGATAGAAGTCTATTAAATCATCACTGGTGTAGAGAAAATAAATAAGGAAGTGTTATTTACTCCTTTTCATAACACAAGAACTAGTGCTCACCAAATGAAATGAACAGGCAGCAGGTTTAAAACAAACAAAAGAAAGTATTTCTTCACACTGTGCATATTCAACCTGTGGAACTCTTTGCCAGAAGATGATGTGAAAGTCAAGACTATAATAGGGTTCAAAAAAGAACTAGATAAATTCATGGAGGCTAGGTCCATCAATGGCTATTATCCAGGATGGGCAGGGCTGGTGTCCGTAGGCTCTGTTTGCCAGATGCTGGGAATGGGTGACAGGGGATGGATCACTTAATGATACCTGCTCTGTTCATTCCCTCTAAAGCACCTGGCACTGGCCAGTGTCGATAGGATACCGAGGTAGATGGACCTTTGGTCTGACCCAGTATGGCCATTCTTATGCAAAATCCCTATTTTATTTTCTATTAAAATGCTTTTCCCCCGTTCCCTGCTGGTGTGTGACAGATGCACACAAACAAAAGGAGAAAATGACTAAGGCTCTGATCCTGCAGTGTACTGCACTTGGAAGGTCACAGGGGTCCACACAGTGGTGCTCCAGTGCACAGTGCATTGCAGAATTGAGAGCTAACTAATTAAAGTTCCAGTTCTGCAAACACTTAAGCATATTAGTAACCTCATGCAAATATATAGGCCCACTGAAATCACATGTACAAATATTTGCAAAAGCAAGGTCTAAATGACCATATGCAAATATACAAAATGAAAATAAGAAGCCCAGTTTTCTCTAATTTTTTAGGTTTACTAATTTTATGTGCTTCTTGTAACAACAGTAGAAAAAAAATCAAAACCAAAGGTGACTTTCAGTTACAAGGTTAATGTTTTCCTTTAATGTTTACAAATATATAAATCTGGAGTTATTTTTGCAAGTACAATTTGTTGAATAGATATTCTTCCTTTGAAGAGCTTTTAGTCCATTAATGATAATCTCTTACTGAAATGTGTCTAATCTGGAAAACTAGAGATTTTGCACATATGATTAGCAGATTTATGAGAAATGGTAATCTTGACACCAATTAAGTCAATGGCAAAAATCCAGTGGAGTTGAGATTTCACCCAAACTCTTTTTCAGTATAAATTATAGGAATATTTTGCATGTTAAGACTAACTTCAAGTGTAAAATTCTTGCAATTAGAGTGCCTTATTTATCAGTGTGTTCAAGACAGATCTTCTTTTCATGTTATCGAAAAAGATCTGTATCAATGACATAAAAAGAAGAATTAGACTAGCCACCATTTCATTCCTAAAACTCTGTAAGATCTGGAAGGCTAAAGACATTTCAATGAAAGTTAAAATCAGTGTATATGAGACAATTGTGCTGATACTGGAGTATGGGTTGGACTGTTTGAGTATGAGGAAAGCTGATGAACATAAGATATTGACTGTAGAAATGAAATAGCAGAGGAGAATACTGAGAGATTCAAGACTGCAGAAAATAAAAAATTATGTGATAAGAACATGGCAAGAAATAATGCTGTTACAGAAGAACCATGAAAGACAACTGCAATGGTTTGAACACATGTCAAGAATAGACCCAGAAAGGATACCAAATGTGGTGATATGTACCAGGGTGCAAGCAGTTAGAAAGAGGAAAACCGAGGTTATATTGGGTAAACACTGTGAAGAATGACATAGAGCAAAAGTATTTAAAGATGAAAGAGGCTGTGAAGCTGATACAAAGGTGGAAAAACTTCATTCAGCTCCCTTGTTGTTGCTGAGCTGATAGATGGGAATCAAAGAGAAGAGGAGACAATACAGATCTCAAAGTGTGTGTGTGTGCGTGTGTCTGTAGCACTGAGAGTTATTTTAAGTATGTGGAATAATGTGAACATGTGTTTGGATTTTCTTACATTTAAAAAGCTTTCCTTGGCCTCTTCAGTTGCAACAAGATAAAAGTTCTGTCCATATTTGAACTCTGTATCTAAAACTATCAGAAGTTCTTCCCCTGGATATTCCTGCATGAATAAGAACAGAAAGGTTTCATGCATTGAACTTCCAATTACAACTGATATATTAATCTAAGATCTGTTAAACTGTGAATTAGATATTTAAGTAGTCAATACCAGAAAACACAATCCTGAAGAAAAAACAATTCTTAAATGCAAATAACTGTTGCTTTCTGCTTTCCAATAAATTAGTAAGTAATGTGGGGGGGAAAAAAACTTAAGCCTATGCACATTAAAGTCAGTGGCAAAGTTATCATTAACTTTAGTGGTCGATGATCAGGATCAGAATTTGTAAAAACTTACAAGTACAGAGGGCTGTTTTGGCCTCACATGTGAGTACAATTCTCATTAACTTCAGTGAAAATTTCAAGGCCATATCCAAATGCATAACTAGACTTATTTCTATTTTGTAATATATTAATATTTATTCCCTTTTATATTTTTTAAGGATTGCATATGAATATGCAAAATTAGAAATGAAAATACGTTTTCCTAGAGTATTCACAGATGGACAGATGAAGATGGGCCTTACCACTGAAAGTACATGGTATGGGAGTTTTAAGTTTTAAAGTTTGAGTGAAAGGAGTTACGTACTAGGACTATTTTTTTGACTGGATGGAAATCGGAGACTGCAGCTCTTGTCTTCATGTCCTGAATTATGTCCTCTTTTTTCAGAAGTTTGTAAGGCTTTTCTTCTGTGACATCTTCATTAATTCGACAATTTAAAATTTCCTGTGTCTTTTCAGTGAAAACTAATGGAAAGATCTCTGGGTGGCCTAGAAAAGGTAAGGCAAAGTTGGAGGGTGAACAAAAATAGTGTTTTCCTTGAAAGGTTGACAGTGTAGTAACATGAAACCTTTGAATCTCTGTGCTTATAGTTTTTGGTACATTTGGCAGCAGAGATTATAAATTCAATATGAAAAGATAATATTGTCTTCATGTTGTGAAAGCCTGCACCTAATGCATTTTGCATAATCAATATATATGTTATTTAAAATAAAATATTTCAAGAAAATAGAAGAATGAATTCACAATCATCCTATGCTATGCTATGGCAGAAGTTTTGTTCTAGGAGTTGGCTGTGTGGATGACAAAGAAACATTTATTTGCTGCTAATCTAGCATTCAAAAAATAATGATCAGCTGATTTATTTAGGGTAGTGGATAGCCTGGTAAATCTAAGTTGTGTCTATTCTTTGGCTGAAGAGAATCCTTCCTGGAGTGTGGAAATCTTGTATTGCTGTGGATAAAATTTACAGTATTCAGACCAAAACATCTGCATCTATAAAACTACAGTAATATATGGACGAGGCAAGTGCTCAGTGTTTTCTGCTTGAGTTTTGTTTAGTGTTACTCAGTAATACGCTGGGAAAACTTCATTCCACAACCTGTACTTTGGTCCCATTCCTAGCTAGTGACAGGCAATAGGGAAATACTGGTCCTTTGCTAGAGGAGATGGCCAATGCTACTGTAGTGGCATGACCTGAGGGGGATAAAAGCAGCTACCTTGAAAGAGAACAGAGGACCAAGTGCTCTTAAGGAAGCATTTGTAAGTCCTCTGATCAAAATCCACCTCTAGATGCTGCTAATCTGTATAATTAGTGACTGTATCTAATTGTTAATGTTTGTTTGAGATTATGGAAAAGGTTGCAGCAGGACAACTCATAGTATCTTGAACCCTCTGATTTCCTAAACCCTTGTCATTCAGGGCTTTGACTATTATATTTGCACTGGTCAATGGCCTTCAGGCATTGGATAAAGACAGGGTGTCTCTACTGGATAAAGACAGGGTGTCCATTCAAATTTGATGGCAGTCTTTGATACAGTTAATTATGAGGTTTTCTTAACTCATGTGCACCCCCCCACACACACTCCTTAGACCCCTGCCCTGAGTCCTGCATCCCCCTCATACACACCCAGCCCTCTGCCCTGACTCCTGCACCCCCCACGACCCCAGCCCTGACTCTGGCACCCCCAACACATACCCAGCCCCCACACACTCCATGCCCTGACTCCTGCAACCCCTCACGCACCCCCAGCCCTACATAAGGAAAAGACCTCAAAATTGGGACTGTCCCTATAAAATCGGGTCACCTTAGATGTAGTTCACCATGAGTACATGACACCAGGGGTGCCCCCAGAAATTGACATGGTTCGCCCTGGTAATCCCTGTGGAGCCATCTCCTCTGCTGCCACTGGCCGCAGCACCTAGCTCACCAAGTCTGCACCGTGCTCAGCCCCTATCTTCCAGCCCAGCTCACTCAGGTGCAGTGTCATTCCCTTTCTTGAGAGGGAGGAGGGACAGGCTTGTGGAAGTGGGACAAGGCCAGACAGGCCCCTGACGGGAGCCCTGGTACAGGAGCCAGCCGCATGGATGCAGCAAGAAGGAGCAGCACTGGCCGGCCCACTGCCCAGTGTGCTCACTCAGGTTTGGCCCCCTGACCCTATGCACCAGGTTGCGGTGCCAATCATTCAGTTTTGGCCTCATCACTCCATGTGTCATAATGGAGGGCCAGAGGGGCCAAATCTATTGTTCCTTGCTGCTGCCAATGGTATACAAGGGCACTGTTGTGTGACACTGGTGCTTCCTGAATTGCAATGTCTGCTTGTTGGCTTTGGGTGGAATGTAAATAGTTGGTTATAACCTATAAGAACCTAATTGGTTTGAGCCTTCTCTATTTGAGAGACTTCCTTTTCCCCTTGCAATACTGTAGACTACAAAGGCATTCAAGCTGGATCTCTCCTAGCTTATTAGAACGGGAGCTGTTGAGAGGGCATTCTTTGGAGAGGACCCTAAGCTGTGATCTGAAATAGTTCACATCTGCTGACCTTGAGGGCAAGCTGCAAAATGCTTCTTTTCAACTGGCTGCTTAGAGAATGGAGTTTTCTGGGGACCTGAAGGGGCCAGGTGGGTTTGGTTTTGTTCTCGGTGGCTGGGTGGGGTTTTTGTGAGATCTGCTGGTGTTTCGGAGTTTTCCTATTTCCTGTTGTTATAAGATATGTTTTGTCAGGCTATCTAGAGCCTGGAGCAGGCATCTTTTTGTCTATTTTAAGCTGAAGTAGATAAAATGGAGATGTTGATCAGCTTGGTAAACATGCTTTGAGAAATCAACTCAAAACCAAATCCTTTTAGAACTGACAAAACAATAAATCCTTTTTAATCTCTGTCATCCAGGAAGCTAAATTCCCAATCAGCCTATCATTTAATATATAATATTTGATAAATCCCACATTTTTCCTTTAAACCCTTTCACTGCAGATCCTCCACTGAAATCAATAGAAATCAATCCTCCACTCTCTACTGCAGTCATCCACTGAAATCAATAGAATACGAAGCCATTCCTAATATACTGTGCAATATGAAAGATGTGTTCTACCTGGACTTCCTGCCTATTACACAACATTGTGCAGTATGCATACAATACACACACACACACACACACACACAATTCCTGGGTCTATTTGTTTCATGAGCACTAATTAACATTTCACTGCTTTTCTTTTCAATATCGCTTAGATTTTAAGGACTTATGGTTGTGTGAACTTCCAAGAGCCTCAGTGTTTCCCCTGTAACGCACCTTATTCCAATGTCACACACCCTCCTCAGAATGAGGAGGCCAGGACATTAATCCTTCTTTGGCCTACCAGTTTGGCTATAGGAGCCAACTACGAAGAAGTGAGTTGAGGTGTTTATTCCTTCTAAAGAATTGAGCATGTTGTTCTGTATCACTTCCAGCCCCTACTGTCCCAAGGAGTGAAGGATGTGGTCAGGACACAAACTTCAACCCTAGTACACAGCTGCCATGCTACAGATACAGCCAACATTTCAATATGTCATCGTTGACAGGCCCAGGAAATTACATTTCCTCTTGCAAAGCATCTCTCTGAGAGAGAAAATTACCACCCGTTCAGCATGAGGACTGCAACAGTGCTAAAATCCCCAGTTGCTCTACTGGGGAACTTTCCAACTAACATCATGGATAGGCATGTGTATGTCATGTCTTTCTTGCACTCCCCTTGCCAGCTCTGTTCATGTGAGCCAACAGGACAAAAATCCAGATCTCTGTAGTGCACCAATAACAGGATTTTCATTCATTTTAATCTCCAGTTGGCTCACGAGAATGGAATGGACGGGAGCAGAGGGACATGCATGTGTATCAGTTCTCAAGGTTTGTTGTTTGGGGTGTCCAGGACTGATGCCCAGGGTGCAACTAACTGGACTGATACCCAGAGGAAAATCAATATAACTTTCCTATCCATAACCATAGTATTTTTGGAATCCCCTAATTGAGAAATTATCAGAAAGGAGGAGAAGAGTCCTCCTATCTGACAGAATAGTGAAAGGAAACTGTGACAGGGTCTGCTTACCCCGCACTAGCCCAGCCAGTGTTAGGCACGTATTATTGACAGCAGAAATCCTGCCTTCTTGGCAGGACTGGGCATGCTCCAAATGCTCTAGTAGTACAAAGGAAGGAAGCCCAGCTCATTCTGGGCTGGCAGCCGCAGGGGAAGGACCTATTTGGGAAGCTCCTGAAGAAGGCCAGCCACAGCCCTTGACTGTGCTGGGAATCAGAGCTTCCCTGGGCCTGACTGAATTCCGGCAACTAAAGGAGCCAGAGTAGGCGGCCGGCCCAGATGTCCATGGAGACTCCGAAAGCTCATGGGAAACCCCAGCACAGAGACCGGTAGGAAGTGACCCAGGGAGAGTGACGGAGTAGTACCTCCTACCCAGGAAAACTTAGCGTCTTTCCGTAGGACCTTTCACCCTAGCTGAGTCAGTGGCAGGATGCTACACCATTGTTAAGGCCCTGGCTTGGGGACCCCCTACCGGGGCCACCACACCCCTTGGTGAGCATCCCACCTTTGACAGACTCTGGCCATTAGGCCGCACTGCCCTGCACTAAGGGCTGCTTTATAGATGCTGGCCATTGGTCCGCACCTGCCCTGTACCAAGGGCTTCTTTACAGACTCTGGCCATTAGGCCATAAAGCCATGGCCCTAGGGGCGTGAACTGTCACAGAAACCCAAGCAAACAGGTAATTCTCTCTAGGTATCAAAAGGTCCTAATTGAAAATAATGGTGATTTTCAAAGAGCTCATATAATAAAACAGCTGTACTGTACTCAAATGGTAGCAGATGATTTAAAAAAAACCCAAAAACTTGAACCAGCTGCAAAATAGCTTTTCCTTCAATGTTAACATAAAAACATTTTCTTAACCTGATGCAGTTTCAGTGTCACATGGAACATAATGAACGTTCATTTAAAATTAATGACAATTACTCTAGACAGAACACTAAGGAATACACTGTGGCAACTGTCCTGCAGGCTAGATGACCTGAAATGTCTTTTCCACCACTTACGTCTATGAGACTAAATTAAAAATTAAAAGCAATGACCACAATAACAGGTTATATCGGAACATCTCTTTGCCTGAAGGATTCCAATCCAAATAATAATACAAAACTAAGAGATGATCCTGAAATTCTTCCTCATATCTGTAATTTTGCCAGCTGATGCTTTCCTGAGTAAAAGTTTTCAGCATAAAGTCAAAATTTTTCGATTGTTAGCTCTTCTGACTAATGTTTTCCTATATGACTGTACAGTGCCTCACACATTTTGGATGATACTGAAATATAAATAAATATATCACAGACATATAAAATGGGTCATGGCAGTAAACAGGTACTATCAGCATGATTTTGGGATGATGTCATTACTCATGAGTAGTAAAGGTACAAATAAATTATGCAGGTCAACCTGAGTGAGTGCCAGTGAAACCCTTCTATTACCGCACACCACAAATAATGTACCATTTGGAAGAGGCTGGTATTTGTAGTGGTGGACTTTTAGAATAGTCTTAGTTTTGGGGACATTGGTTCCTGTTTGTTTATTGTACTAGTATAATGTTTGTGCCCTATGCCCACAGTTCACACTTTAACCTACCACTATCCTCAGAGGCCAAAAAACCCTAAAGAGGAAAGGGAATTTTGCTAGTTTTATAATAAGGAGCTAAGAACCAGGAATGAGAATCCTGCACAGATAGTATCTGTAGAGAATATGATCTTTTGCATTTCCAACTACTATAATTCTATATCAGTGGTTCCCAAACTTTAACAATCTGTGAACCCTTCACTAAAATGTCGTGTCTCATGAACACCCTCCTAAAAATGAATATTTCCAGGGATTTTTTCCTTTACCTGAGTATAAATTATAAAAGTGATCTTGGAAATATAAAATGTGTTTTTATGACATGCTCATAACACTCTTTATTTAAAATTAACTATTTATCATTACAGTATTATTCTTACAGTATGGAAACAGCAACACGCTTCCAAGATCTCACTTTTGTAGTTTGTATCACTTTGAATAAGCCTGTTTGTTATAAGCCAAGGCTCCTATGTTTCATCAAGGAGTATCATATGTGAAACAGCATGAAGGTGTTTAAGAAGCCAACTCTTTCCTCCTACACAAACGTTTGGGTCTTGAGCAGTCCAGGCAAACAACGCATGTTAAAACAAAGCTTAAACTTGATCTTCATAATCATTTTAAAAACAATACTAGCTGCCTATTTAACTTTAAAAACAGCAAAAAAATATCCACCTCCCTTTCCATTTCTTATAAGAAGTCTTGAAACGTCATCTCCTCAGTGTGATAGGCTTGTTTTCGTCTGCTTAGCTCTTGGAAGTCCAGCAGCTCCGGGCTGCTGGCCTTGTGCTGCCTGGGATCCCTAAGGACACCTGTGTCTGCCATTAGGGAATTTTTTCCCAAGAACCCCCCTGTAACATTTCGCGAACCCCCAGGGGTTCATGAACTCCAGTGAGGAACCATTGTTCTATATAAACTAACAGTCATAGATAACAATTTTTTCTTCTATTGTCCGCCACTAGGTGGAGCTACAATTCTTATTTGTTTCTCTTAATGACTTTCCAGAAACATCATAAACATAACATTGATATCATCTGAAAGACTAGACATATTCTGTCTTTATTAAAAGCAGAGACAACTTACCCAAGCTTAGGTGAAACTTCTAAGATCATGTAATTTTACCTCCATCCATCAGCACATAGTACTGAATAATATGCTACTTGGGGGAAAGGAGTGATTTATGCCTTTTTAATAAAATCCTCTAGAGAGAAGTATATTCTAATTTGCCACAAGATGTCTCAGGTATTCAACTGCTTTTAGCAATGAAAGCTGCACCAGTAAATGCCAATACATCGAATGGAGAATGTAACCTATTGAGCCTGACCGGATAGTCTTTTCTCAGGCAAATTTTCAATTAAGGTCAAAAACTGCAAAATCTGTCCAAAAGAATACATGACAAGAGGGTTCTAGAAAGGCATGAAAAATCCTACAATATTTAAGACAAGTGAATATATCTAGACTTAACTTACTAAAAACAAAAACTGCACTCATCTTACTCAATATCCAAGGACAAAAATATCCACTAAGGAAGAAGTGGTTGACGTGAATTCTTTTAGAAGTTTTTAAATGGCAACTGGAATTTCTGTGCCTAATGCTGCAAGCCACTCCCATACTGAAACAGGCTCCTATTTGTGGTGCTGGCAATGGTAGACCCCAATGAAATGGACTTTAAATCAGTTTCCAACCAGATTTTAAGAAAGATTTCCTTTAATCATTTTTAAACCAAACTATGTTGTTTAAATGCAGGTAATTTACAATAATATCATAAATAATATTTATAATAGCAAATATATTTATAATAATATCATACATGCAAGTAATTTACCATAATATCATCCTGTAAATACACTTCAACTTCCCTTGACAACCACTGCTCTCTTTAGCACAAGCTGTCATCTCCTCTTTTCAGCTCCTGATAATACAGGCTCCTAGGTTGGGAAAGCTATTCCTGACACTCCACACCAAGCTGCCTGCTGATCAGACAGTTGTACATTACTAGTTAGTTCAGGCAGATATACTCTTTCATAGTTTCTAATTCTTCTCATCCATAGCAAACTTTTATCTTTCCTTAATAATAATAATAATCTTCCACATTATTAACCTCAGTGATTATAGGTGCTGTACAATATTCTAAAGTTGTTGTTGTAAATCCTGATCAATAATGGAACTTACCTATGCTGGCCATAGATATGTCAACTTCCTCATCTTTTTTACCTGAAATACAATAACATGATATAAGTTGGCATTTTAAAAATTTTAAAACATCAGTTATCCTTGTACAATCTTTAATTTGATAGGGTAACATACACGAGTGGCAACACATTCTTTATAATGTATAAAATCTAACCTATGACGAGGCAGCACAATACACTTTCTATTTAACTTAGATTTCACAAAAGAAACTACCGAAACCTATTAGAATGAGTGTCTGAATGTCTTTTAAGGAGGCATTGATATGTCTTCGAATTCTGAGAGAAATGTAAAATTCATATTTATTGTGAACAAGTGCTCAAGACACCAAAGAGGAAATCTCCCACGTGGTGCCACAAAGGCTGTCACTGCTTTCACTTGCCACCCAGAAATGGTCATGACTGAATGGGATGGTAAATGGCCAAGTCCCTGTAAACACTTTGATCAGTAGAGCTGGCTGGTATTCAGAGGAGGAGATATTGCATCTTTCTACAGAGTGGTGGAGGGGTACAGAGCTCCGGGAATCATTGTGTATCTCTGAGCTTGTGTGATGGTGTCCTGACTCATTATAGGGTTTGTACAGGAAGGGATTAATGGTCTAGCATTCAGGCTGCTCTGCTGCGCAGCACTCACTAGACACAGGGATTGGGAGGGTGTGCACACCCCACTCTAGTCAAGAAAGGGTTAACCCTACATTATGGGTGGCAGACGACTTGCGCCCCAGACCATGCTGGGCATGCTCCAACTGCTGCCTCAGTATAAAAGGGAGCAGTCCAGCTCATTCTAGGCTGACCGTCGAGGAGGGACAACTGTTGGTGGAGGCTCCTGCCCAAGAGCCACTTCAGCATGTGACTTCGGGAACCAGAGATCCCAAGGACCAGACCAGAGACCTGTAGATACAGCTATGTTGACAGAAGAGTCTCCTGTTGGCATAGCTGATGTCGTTTGGGGAGTGGTGTTCCTATTCCAGTTGGAAAACCCCTTCTGTTGGTGTGTGCTGTGTCTACACTGGGGGCTAGGCCAGCCGATGCTGATGTAGCTGTGCTGGCATAGGTTCTGAGGTGTAGACAAAGCCCCAGGCAGATGGCCAGAAGAAGGACTGGGGAATAACTTCATTCAGTGTTTGTAAGTTTTGCGTCTGAATAACAAGTGAAGCTCTGAGAAAAAGGCCCTGATCCAGACTCTGGATGTGGTTTCAGTCCTTCCTAAGCTGGGGACACAGGCCTCCATCTACACTCATGAACTGACCCTGGTCCATACCTAGCCTAGGGTGTGGACCTGTTGTTGATAGTATTGATAATTGTTTTAACTGAAGAGGTTTTTATTGACACCATTCACTGAGGTGTGTTTCCTTTCTGGTTTCTCCTGTGGTTAGTTGGCTCTCTCCAGACAAGACTCCAGCGCAGCTCCCCTTAGAGCAGTTCAGCAGCACAGGGAGTCCAGTTTTGACACTCATCTTGATAGCACATTGTGACTGCTTGGGTGAATTTGCCAAAACCACTGAAGAAACTCTTTCCTTCCAATATACAGAAGAGCCTCACTATGCACTTTGCTACCTCTCTCCTCACTTCTCAGATATAATATATAATACCAGTGCACTCCAGTAAAGTTATATGTTGTTATTACAATAAGACTTCATAAAATTTTTAAAAAATGATAGTACATTGATTGTGTTCACTATTAAATATTAAACACTGAATATTTTTGGAACAGTGGCACCTGAGATACCTCATTATTTTCCTGTACTTAAACCTCTGGCTTCATTCTAAAGCAATATTAATCATCAATCACACTTAGCTCTCGTATGCTTTTCATTGGTATATCTCAAAATGCGTTACAAGGAGATAAGCATCATTATCCCCACATTATAGTTGGGGAAACTGAGTCATAGAGTAGTAATGTTACATGACTAAGGTCACCCATTAGTCCAGTGGCAGAGCTGGGAATAGACAATAGGTCTCCTGATTCCCAGTCCAGTGCTCTGTCCACTAGGCTACATAGTAAATCTAAACTATATTTCTCTAAATGAATATAGTCAATTGTGTGATGTAATGTCCATGGTGCTTGTATTTTGGTCACTTACTTGCTAATTCACAAAACTGTAATAATTCATAACAGATCTTCCAGTCATTGGTGCAAATTAGTGAGTTTTAATGTACTTAGTATATTTGTAACATTTAGCCCAAGCAATATAAGTTGCTGCCATGTAAATCTAGGCAACATCTTTCTTTACCGCTGTAGAATCATACATACCAAGCTGTTTTCGCTTGCCTTTGGCTGATCCTTTAGCTTTGGTTTCTTTCTTTACCGAGCCTTTGGCACCTAGTGCAGAAGTCTTGCTGGATTTTGGACTTTCTAACATTTTTCAGATTTCTGTCTGGAAAGATATATATATAGCATTAATATATTGTAATCCAAGGGTCAAGTTTGCCGCTGGCCAAAATGAGAATTTTGGCCAAGGCTACATTTATGCAGCTTATCATTAAAGTATTTTTCATCCATGTCTAAAGGCACTGTCGAAACATTTATGTCCCAAATGTACTGTACTTTTGACATGGAATCTTACAGTTGGAAAGTGATGCTGCTTCTATTTTAGGGCATGTCTACACAGCACAGCAATGTGCGCTAGAGGGGTGTGATTTTTAAGGCACATCACTGTGCTGTGCGCCAACTGGCATTAAAAATTCTGTAGTGCCTTAACGTAGGGCAGTCACTAGGGAACTTTTAATGTGTGCCAGCAGCGTCTATATGGACCAGTTAGCGTGCCACGCAGTACAGTTTGGAAATTACATCCTCTTGTTCACACTGCTGTGACGTGTAGACAAGACCTTTGTAAACTAGTTACAATATTGATTTCCAGGCCCGAATATCAAAAATGGTAAATAACATAGTGAGAGTAGGTTTCACAGACAAACAAAGCTGTGTATTTTTGCTACAGTCTTCATGGAACATGTGGAGTACAATTATTTGTCTTGGTGTTTTTAAACATAGGCAGGAGCGTAGCTGCACACAGCATTTTTGTCAAAAGTAAGGTACAGAGTATTACAAAAGAGAGATTTATCTCTGTTTTTACTCTAACTAGAATTTGTTGGTGCTACTATCTCAACACAGCTCAAAATGAATAAAACTCTGCTACCTACAGTTTTCGGCGTCTCACTCCTTTCTTTCATCTAAACTTCTTGAAGACAAGTAATGCCCATCTTTGGAGGATTCCAGTTCCGTGGACGCAAATTCCAGTACAGTGAAGATAATATCAGAGAAGATACAATGACCAGTTAAATGATATACCATCCCCTGACCATAGTTTTCTTTATCACAGAGGAAAAGTAGGGATTTGTAGATAGTTCAGTCAGGACTCACTGACTCAAGCAAACCATGCTGGTTCTGCTGTTCATCATTTTTTTCCCCATTGTCAATTAACAGTCCATAGCATTTCAATTGCTGGATATTGCCAGCACCATTTTCCTTCATTCTAGTCTGGGACCTCAACCTAAAATATCCCCAAATCACACATGCAGCTAAATGTGTGAAAAAGCTGTGGGTCCAGATTCTGTTCTCACTCCCACCAATGTAAATCCGGAGTAATTGGCCAATTGTCGCAATTGACTTTTTAGTTTGACACCATTAAGGGCAAACTTGAACAACTGTACTATTAGTTACAACATACAGTCACACGTTTCTTCTTTTACTTCATTATTCTCTACACACGTCTGGAGGCTCAACGAGTGGCCGTCTTGCTTATTTCATTCTCCTTCTTCCCTCCCACTTCTCCACCCCAAAGGAGAGGGGAGCGGGTTTAGGAAAGAAGTGTAAAGGCCTTTTTTTCTGCTTCAGAGTTGTCACCATAGTCATAATAAATAAAAGAATCACAAGAAAACAGCTTTTTGCTCCTGCCTTCTTTTCCATTGAAATAGTCCAACAGAACCTTTCTAATATTATAATAGTTTTCATTATACATGTAAAAACAATTAGAATAGCAGAGATCACAGATTGTAAGAAGGGTCTATTCTGCCTGACATAAATATAGCAGTATGGGCCAGGCAAGACAAGACAAAACAAAAAAAACCCAACATGAAACAGGTGCAGCACCATCATGTGGAAAACATACATATAGCATCCAATTCACTAGCAGTTTTTACAACCAGATTGGTCCAGGCTTTCTTAGATCAGATGTTATTATTAGTGAACAACCAGAAGATTTAAACATAAATAAAGAAGGCTGGAGAAGTATTTGCATTGTGCCATAAGTCTCTATAACCTGGGCATACAAATTTGACACTCATATTTAGGACTATAAGATAATTGGGGCCAGGACCATATTGTCATAAGTGGTTGCTCAGCAGCTAATATATTTTAGGTGTTACCACAATATTAATGGTAATAAAAGAAAGGCCATGCATTCATTTAATGGGGCAGAGGGAGGGCCATGATACAACGCTTATTACCAGAGAATCACTGCTGAACCTTATAGGGAGCTCCCTCCAGCATTCTTTGGACAGATAGCATATTCACCACTAAGGCCCTGAGACTGGAGGTAGGTGAGATTTTAAATAAATAAATAAAAAAACAATATTGGAGATTCCCCAGGGAAAAACTTAAAGTGTTTTAAAAAGCCTAAAATAGTTTGTACTAGGGCTGTCAAGCAATTAAAAACATTAATTAACGTGATTAATCGCACTGTTAAACAACAATAGAATACCATTTATTTAAATATTTGTGGATGTTTCCCACATTTTCAAATATACTAATGTCAATTATAACAGACTACAAAGTGTACAGTACTCACTTTATATTTATTTTTATTACAAATATTTGTACTTTAAAAAACAAAAGAAATAGTTTTTTTAATTCACCTAATACAAGTACTGTAGTGCAATCTCTTTATCATGAAAGTTGAAGTTATAAATGTAGAATTATATACAAAAAATAACAGCATTCAAAAATAAAAAAAGGAAAACTTTAGAGCCTACAAGTCCGTTCAGACCTATTTCTTGTTCAGCCAATCACTCAGACAAAAAAGTTTGTTTACATTTGCAGGAGACAATACTGCCGGCTCTTGTTCACAATGTCACCTGAAAGTGAGAACAGGTGTTCGCATGGCACTGTTGTAGCCAGCATTGCAAGATATTTATGTGCCAGATGTGCTAAAGATTGGTATGTCCCTTCATGCTTCAACCACCATGCTGATGATGGGTTCCGCTCGATAACAATCCAAAGCATTGTGGACTGCCACATGTTCATTTTCATCATTTGAGTCAAATGCCACCAGCAGAAGGTTGAATTTCTTTTTTGGTGGTTTGGGTTCTGTAGTTTCCGTCTCAGTGTGTTGCTCTTTTAAGACTTCCACATCAGAGTGTTGCTCCACACCTCATCCCTCTGAGATTCTGAAAGGCACTTCAGATTCTTAAACCTTGAGTCAAGTGCTGCAGCTATCTTTAGAAATCTCACATTGGTACCTTCTTTGCATTTGTCAAATCTGCAGCGAAAGTGTTCTTAAAATGAACATGTGCTGAGTCATCATCCAAGACTTCGAGCACATGAAATATATAGCAGAATGCAGGGAAAATAGAGCCGGAGACATACAATTCTTCCCCAAGGAGTTCAATCACAAATTTAATTAATACATTATATTTTTAACGAGTGTCATCAGCATGGATTCATGTGCTCTAGAATGGAGTCTGAATCATGAAGGGGCATATGAATGTTTAGCATATCTGGCACATAGATACCTTGCCATGCTGGCTACAAAAGCCACATGTGAATGCCTGTTCTCACTTCTTGGTGACATTGTAAATAAGAAGAGGGCAGCATTATCTTTGGTAAACGTAAACAAACTGTTTGTCTTAGCGATTGTCTGAACAATAAGTAGGAGTGAGTGGACTTGTAGGCGCTAAAGTTTTGCATTGTTCTGGTTTTGAGTACAGTTATGTAACAAATCTACATTTGTAAGTTGCACTTTCATGATAGGGACTGCACTACAGTATTTGTGCGGTGAATTGAAAAATACTGTTATCATTTTTACAGTGCAAATAATAATACAAAGTGAGTAGTGTACACTTTGTATTCTCTCTTGTAATTGAAATCAATATATTTGAAAATGTAGAAAAACATCCAAAAATATTTAATAAATTTCAATGGGTATTGTATTGTTTAACAGTGCGATTAAACTGCGATTCATCACTATTAATTTTTTAAATTGCAATTAAGATTTTTAATTAATCGCGGGAGTGAACTGCGATTAATCAACAGCCCTAGTTTGTACGTTAATAGAAATAAGTCTAGATGTGTGTGTGTGTGAGTAATTTAAAGGATAATCCTAACTTTTAGTTTAATATTTTTACTCCTCACATTAAGAAACTCGGTGCTTCTCTTTTTTTATGCCACTACTCAAATCATTCTTAAAGGAATAAAAAATCAAATATCATATTCTGCTCTACACAGCCAGAACATGTAAAATTTTAATTTGGACGCAGCTGCTAGTGAAGAGAAGTAGAACTGGTCATCTATTATTCTAGATTTGGGGCCTAATCCAGCTGCCACTGAAATCAATATATATTTTCTCATTGATTTCAATGGGAGTCATGTCAGGCTTAAGTGTAATTCTCTTTTTTTCACAGTATTTGGGATCCCCTGCCCCCCACCACCTGTTTTCTGTTTCACCATGAACTAGACAGAAAACTATAATCTAGAAATAATCTGTTTTTTCCTCTCTTACCAGAGCATGCGGATGACAAGTGATAGGCAACACCTGCATTTAAGAATCTGTTAATTATTACTGATTAGTGCAAATATGATCCCCTTGCTTAAATCCATTAATGAGTTGTATAAATATAAACCACCTACTTTTACCATTAATCATAACTGCACTCGCACAAGGTGGGTTAATGTTCCAGAACTCTGAAACCACTGCAGTTCTGGAGGTGTCATTTTATTAGAATTAACAAGGACGTACAATTGAATCACATTCTGAGAAGAAACATATTTACTAATTTTACATGGAATGACTCTAAAGTGAAGGATTCAAGGTTTTACCATATGTTTACTCAATCTTAATTTGATATCATAAAACTTGTCCTTTAGCAATCTTCAGTAGAAATTGTTATGTACAACTAAACTCACTTTCCAACTGTGTTTCTAGAATTATGTTGTGCATAAAATGTACTCATTGATTCTTGCCTATCTCTATTCTTGCACGTAGGCTTTGCACTGATTAAAAGTTCTGAGACACATTTTAACCTCTGTGTTTTGTAAAATGTGTTGGGGCATCTAATTAGACTGATTGCATGCTGCTCCAAAAGACACAAAGAAAGGCAATCTATCTTTATAGGCATATTATGCTCAAGATTTGGCTAAAAAGATAGAGGAAAATGTTGTCAAAACCTCCAAGCACACCCCTACAAAAAATTCCTACATGGCACATTATAAGGGAAAGTGCAAGACTGACAAATGCAAGTACTGTATACAGATCAATTTTCTTACACACAGAAAGCCACTACTGATCCCTATCGCTGTAAATTTAAAACAACTGTTGCCCACTGGCACTGTCTGTGGTCCTGATCCTACAAAGGGATGCTGTCGCTGCTCTAACTTAAGCCCCTGGATGAAAGAGAGAATGTGTTCCAAAACAAACAAAGCAGACCGTAATTCTGAAAATTAATTGGAGGGCAAGATGAACCACTGAATATTTAGTACAGTCACATTCCCTTACCTCACCACTTCCTTATTCAATATTGAAATAAATCCAGATTGGAAATTTTGATTTGTTTCTAGTGAGTAATCAAAACCATAAGTCACATGAATAGAGGAAACACTATAAATATCTGAGATTAATCCCATGACTTCTTTTAAGAAAGCAACTTACAAAGTATACTAGTGTACAAGACATCCCTGTGTTCCATTCTTTTACCTGACTTTAAAGCTACTGTGCAGAGAAAAAGTTTACAAACAAATCTCTTTAAAATAAATTTTAAAAATATCTCCAGTTTACTAAATTCCCCCCCTCCCTTTATCTTCTGTACAACTGAGAGGTCATACAGACAAGTGAGGGTTGGCAGAAAGATTGTGGGGGTGGGTGGGAATTGAAATGTAACTGAGCTGGGGGATGGGGATCAATTCTAGAACCCACAGAGGCTGCTTAGGTACCAGCTGGGAGACAGATGGACATACATTTATTACAATATAGTTAGAAAAAGAATCTAATTAGTCTTTCTTTATAACCACACAAACAATATATCAGTTCTGACTCAAAATTTATCATTCTCTAGGCATGTGTTTGTCTGTAGTTAGGTCACTCTCAGGGCCCGATGTAGTGTCTTAGATTAAAAAAAAAAAAAGGAAGGCAACCAAACTTAGGGAACACTTTTGAAAAACTGTCCCTCAGTGACTTCCCTCAGCTCACATAGTTGAGCCAGTGACAGAGTAAGAACTAAAAACAAGGTCTCCTGATTCTCATTCCTGAACAGTAGCCACTAGACTGTCTCACCTTCTCTTAGAAAAATGTAGCACAAACCGTAGTAAGTACTATCAGCCTTGCCGAGCATCTATTCTGCCAAGTTAAGTACAACTTCCACTATTACTTGAATAACATTTTGTTAACCACTTTTTGTTAAGCACTGACAGTATGGTCAACAATGTACAAAACACAGAAAAAGAAATATCTCCTGCCCAGGGGAGCTTACAGTCCAAATAAGAATCTTGTTCTGTGAATTTTTCAGAACTGGTCAAGAGTTTAATTTGTAATGTTGAGCAGAAATGTTTTGTCCATGTTCGGTTCCTATCCTCACAGAGAGCTCTCTCTGAGTTCTTATGCTGCAAAAGAGTAGGACTCCATTATATGTATTTCTCCATAAATACCCAAATGCAAAATTTTCATAGTCATGTTCATTAAATAAATACCTGAACATTAAACTTGAAAAATAACAGCAGAGTGTACAAGAAAATGTACAAAGAATAGTTATTGAAAACATTATATAATGTACGAACCGCAGTATTAAATAAACCAGATATTTTATCTGTGGGTTGTTTATGTCCACAGATGCATGTAATTTACCATCTAAAATCTTTCCTAAACTATGAGGAGTCAATTTTCAGCACAAATTGTCAGAACAAGATCATATATTAACTGGTAATGTCCAAGTAGACATCGCTTGACAACTTTGTGTTTGATATTTTACGGATTAATTTGCGTCATGGAACCGATGTGCAGTCCTGAGGCTTCGACTCTCAGAAGAAAAATGAAGATTAGAATGTTCTCCTAATTGTTTAATGGACTGAAAAAATTAGAGTTATGAAACAAACCCATAAAGTTGCTGGGTGCCACAGAAAGAGAAAAGTGATTAGTTATGAGCAATGCAAGGGATGCTGTCTAAACAGAGAAGGAAGAATGATTAATTAGTGGCCTAATTGAACCATTTAAGGTCATGTTTGTGTGTGTTACTAATTTAATAATTTAAAACACTGATTTATTACAATTTAAAAGAACCGAATAATCAAATGTACTTCTACAGAACAAAACAGTACCAGCAAAGTATCAAAAACCATACTTTGTTATTTTGTTGTCTGTGTCACCAGATCGAAACTGAAGGAACGCTGGCAACTGCAAAAGCACACTTCTGTCTGGAAAAAAAAAGCTATAATTGATAACAGTCACAGCTAAGAATGATCAAAACTGTACTGAAGCCCTTGTATTGTTTATTATGATTAATTTTATGTAACCTGCCATACACAATTTTCAATATGCCCCCAAATATATGAACTGACAATGTGTAATTGCATTACAGAAGTTGTTTGAAGCTGGAATTTTTGGCAGCTGAGGCCCTGATCCAAGGAAGCATCTGAGCAGTTCGACAGCAGTCAAACATATGCTTAAATGCTTTCCTGAATCAGGGCCTCACTAGGACCGATAGGCTTTGCCACCTGAGAGGACATGGGGAGGCAGTTAGAGATGGTGGAACATCAATTAGATGTTTCTGCTGAAATTATCAGCAATCTAAAAATGTTGACATTTAAAATGTCATCTTTAGGTCTCAATCATCTCACTGGGAAGCAGGGGGTAGAGTACACGTCTCTAAGATATGGTTTCTCAGTGTCTATAGATTCAGGAAGACATCAGATTAACATTTTCAAGCTTTTCTTTGCAAACACTGGGACTAGAAACATAATATTTTTAAAATAAAATCTTAGATTCTGGAGCGAAATCGTGCAGCACAGTGTGGATTCCAAGGTAAATTCCAGAGAATACAAGGCAGTCTGACTACAAGTTTCAGCATGCTATGCTCCATTTTGATCAGATTTTCAGCAACCTTGTAGGTGCTGAGTCTTTGCTAACACTACAGACTGTGGCATGCAATACTCATTTTTTTTCTGAGCAGAGAGGCTCATGGAAATCTACAGGTACTAACATGTTCATCTTGATAAGTGTGGACTGTGCATTTTTGCCCTAAGTGGAGTCCACCCTGCACACCGGGAATCTCTCTGCACACACTGCAATTTTTCAAAAAGAAAATGAGGGCGATCTGTACAACAGGTCTCTGTTATAAATTCTATAGTGTCCAAATGGAGGTCTGGGTACCAGGGTCAGAAGGACCATTTTCACATTGTGGTGGTGGTTAGAAACCACCACAATGAGATTAAATCACAGGTTCAAAATATTGCCCAAAGCAAGCTTCCTAGTACCACCTTTTCCTTTCTCTTTCTCCTGATGCTTTTTTCCTGCCCTTTTTTAGTGTTTACATTTTTCCTTAGGCCACATTTTGCCATTCATTTTAGATGACAATTAAAATCTCTCCCCTCATCTCTCTCAGAGATGTTTTCTTTGCTCATTTGCCCTTTCTTCTGCTGCCTCCTTTTTGGCTTCACTGCTTTCTCTTGCCATCCCAGTGACTCCTCACCATTTCTAAGCCCCTTGCTCCGCTCCACTTTCTCCCACCCCCTGCAGGGGCTGCGGGCGGCAAACCCGGGTGGTCAGTATGCTCGAAGGCGAACAGCTGAGGGTGGGAGGCGGGGTGGCTCTGACTGAATCGGGATGGGGGGTTACCCTGCCCCTGTGATTACCTCTCTGTGGGGGTTATGTCCTCTGGCACCCTGCGCTCGGCTGCTACCTCCACGCCCAGAACCCCTGTCTACTCCCGGCGCCCATTACCTGCCTGCAGGCTTAGGGGGCCGCTCCGGAGTCTGGGCTAAGACGGTCTCAAGCCACGCCGCATGCGTCGTTAGGACGCTACAGTTGCTAGGGGAGAAGGACACGGTGGATTGACAATTCTATCAGGCAATACACGCCTTAGAGTTCAACCCGCCCCCTCCGAGGAGAGCCGCGATTGGCTGAGAAGGCCGAATCCTGTTCAAAAGGAGACACTAAGGAGACTACAATTCCCAGGAAGCTATGTGTCGCCATTTTCGTGGGCCACTGGTGTGAGACGGCGAGCAATGCATGCTGGGGATTGAGGTCACTGGGGCGGACGAAGAAAACGTCTGTTCTGGGCGCCTTGTGCACTCCTCAAGCTCTCCTCCTGCAGCAAAGGAGAGGCCTGCCTGGGATATAGGCACGAGGAGGAGGATGGGTGTCAGATCCCTGCACTCTGTGTTTAGGGTGAAGGCAGGTGGAACACCCACCCCCACCCACCCACGAGCCGCTGCTGCAAGACCTCTGCTTCTGTGCTTGCTCTTCTGAACAGCCTCTGCAACTGTGTCAAGATTGCTCCTGGGTTGCTGAAACTGCCACCCTGCCCCCTTTCTCCTCCTTTCCCCACCCCCACCAGCAGCTCATGTCCCAGCTCCACCCCCCTTCCGGGCCCTGAAATTTAAAGTCCCCCTTATTTGAGGGTAGGGTGACCAGACAGCAAGTGTGAAAAATTGGGCTGGGAGTGGGGGGTAATAGGAGCCTATTGAAGAAAAAGACCCCCAAATCAGGACTGTCCCTGTAAAATTGGGACATCTGGTCACCCTATTTGAGGGTTCTCCTTGATTTGGGGTCATTTTAAGGCTGTTGTGAGGGTCTCCAGGGGTGGGAATTTAGCTGTTTTGGTGAGATAGATTGTTTTGGTTTTGTTTGTAAATCTCCCTCCTTCAGTGCTGGTCTTACATATTTTTAGAAGCAGCATGAGAATTATTTAGATTGTGTTACGTAATGGTAAGCTCTGTGGGGCGAAAGGTTCATCTTTTTGTTCTCTGTACACCATCTCTAGCTCAGTGGGGGTCTTGGCTGAGCCTTCTAGATGCTACTGCCATACAATAATAATGCCCACCTAGGGGGCACAAGGAGTGCCACATTCTTCTCTGCCTTTCCACACAGTCGAGAGGGCCCTAATCTCTCTTAAATCTGCTGATACTGTCTCTCCCAGTCATCACCCCCTGTAATGATAAAGGAAAAGCTTTTTTGCCACTGCTGGGTCTGCCACAGGCTGGCCAAAGAGCAACAGGTAGATCAGTACTATTCACGCATTCCTAGGGCAATGCCAATCTTTCTTGAAACTACCCTCACCTTAGGCAGCTGTCCTGAAGTGATCTTTTGTATCCTAGCTGGGAGTGACTCAGGAAAGAGTCTTATTATCTCTTTGAAGTCCAACTAATAACTTTAATAGGTTAATTATATTTGATGTTTATTATGACTGCCTCTGCAGAGCTATAGTCAATAGAAGTCATTCAGCATAGTTTAACCCTCCCCCCACAGACTGATCTTCCTAATTATGATTTTGTTACTGGAGGATGAAGATTTTATTAAAGATCTAGATGCAACTAATTACAGCACAGTATATTCTTTCTTCCAAACCAGGAACACTGAAAACAAAATCCAGTCAGACACAGAACTAGTATTACAGTACATACACAGTATTCCAAAATATTTTGTATAAACAGTCTGACATTACATTCCAAGAAACAGTATAATAACATATATAACAACAGTTCATCACTTGTGATAAGATCTTTCTTCCAAAAATTTCAAAGCACTTTACAAACACTAGAAAATAATCTTCACAATACCTATGTGACATAGACTAGGATTATTAGTCTCATTTTCAGATGAGGAAACTAGAACACAGAGAGGGCAGGTGATTTATCTAAAGTCACACAGGAATGTAGTTTCAATATCAAGAAAACAACCCACATCTCCTGTGTTTTAATCCCTTCTACTACCGCATGAAAAATGATATAATTATTATAGTAGACATTATTTTTTGTGCAAAGCATATTTAAAGTAACACTTCAGTTCAAACTTAGTCCCAGATTTAAGTTGTATAAAACAAGTCATCAGAAACATTGAATTTTATTTAAAATTATACTGGGTGAATTAAATCCAATTCGAATGCAAATTTTATACAAATTTCCCCTGCAGTGTTTGCAACCCAAACATTGCCTTGCCGAGAATCGGTAAGGAAACGGATGATAAACAAAAATGACAATGACTTAACTGATTCTGATTGTCCAGGCTGGACGACATGCAAACAGTAAACAGCATAATAAGAAGTAAAACAGGTGCTTATTTAGGATCTTCCTTGTGGACCACCCAGATGCTCGTGGTAAGGCACGTCCGGAAATGGGTTTGTTTTCAGGATCTGATTTTTATTTCAACACAGTGTCCTTGTGTACTAACCAAGAGATGGCTGCAGAGCGTTTCTGGACCAGGGCAAGAAGGATTAAAATAGGCTCCTACTCTTAATCTAAAGTAACCGCTAAGGAAAATGAGTGTAGGTGCTGCGGTAACTTGATCTGTGTCTCGGATCATCACACAGTCCTGTTGAGGACTGTTTGCTGCTTGGGGGCTGTGGTGCGATGATGTACTGTCGATGAAGAGAGGAAACATACTGAAGCAGGGGAACGGGACTAGAAGCTCAGGGGTGGGAGGAGACTGCTGGAGGAGCGGAGGGGGAGTCACGTGCCGCTAATGATGCTTCTGGATCAGTTAGTCCCCGAGATGAGATTCTGGGCTCTGCTGCTGTCAGACACCAACGCGTCCTCGCTTCGCTTGTCCCCTTCGGCCAGAGCCCAGCTATGAACCCAACTCCCCACTGACGCCTTCTCAGCAGAGCCATTTGCACCTTCCCAGCTGGCTGCGGTAGGTCCGTGGGTTGACGCGCAGGGCTATTGGCCTCAGGTGTCCTTGCACTTTGCAGAGAGGCTAACAAGATCGCCCTGGGTCGTTTGCTGAGGGGCAGGTTGTATAAATAAGGTGCCAGGGCTACTGTTAAAGAAGTAAATAGATCAGTGTGTGTAGGTGGTGCTGCCCTGCCTGGGGAACTAGCTAAGCGATCATGGAGGAGAAAAGCACGGGAGCAGACTGCGAAATGCAGTTTTTCTATCGTTATCCTCCAAAAGGTCAGTTTGTGCGCAGTCCGCCTTTGGCATCTCTCATCCCAGGAGGCTGGGAAAACGCTGCAGTGAAAGGCTCTGTGAGGCTACCTTTGAGATGTAAAGATCGGCGAACAACTTCCTTTCTTCATGATGTTTTATAGCCACTTTGGAGTGCCAGGCTGCAACACTTTGAAGCTTTGGAAAACATGGGTTGTTAACTTTAAATGTTTCCATATTTTAAACATGGATAACAAAGCCCATCCTTGCGAGTAATTCTTTAAAATTATCTGCAAATAGAGACGATTTAACAGGCTTCCTTTTTTTTCTTTAAGGAAACGTTTTAATTATGTAAAGCTGTTTCTATGGCAATAGTGTTGGTGCTGTTTGAAAATGTGCCTAAAACCCTACCATATTTCCTAATTGTTACTTCCATTACAACTTTTTTTTTTTTTTTTTAGCCTGTAAGTGCTTTTCACTGTGTTGGCGCCTTGCCATCTATTGTAAGGCTACCTTGTTGGTGACTTGGGATTAAAAATACTTGGCATAGATCATTGTAGAAGACATGACTATGGACTTTGCTCTTAAGTTTTCAAGTTAAAAGAAGGGAAAGGTTGTTACTATTGAAATACCCTGTCTGGCTGGTTTTTTCATAATAGGTCATTAAAAAGAAACTGAAGTTGAGTTAACCCTATACAAAGAGATCCAAAGCTGTGTCAGAGTTTTAATTCTATTTGCTTCTTGTGTCTCTGGGCATTGTAGTACTGACTAGCTAGTCCTGCTCCCTCTACCTATGTATCATTCTCATTTAAGTCCATGGTAGTATGTGTGAAATACTTGATTTTTTTTTCTCCCCCAGACCTTATGTAAGATCTGCCCCACTGCTTGAAGACCCCTGTAGCATTATTAGAGATTTTCAGGCCCAGTATGTATTCCCCTAAACATTCTAGAATTCTTTCCAGCACTTTGGAAGTGGTGGTTATGAAATGGAAGCCTGCAACATGTTGTTAAAACAATAAAATGACTTGTATTGCTGGAAGCAGACCTCTAACATCTGTGTGTTGAGAACTATTACCACTCTGAGCCATGATGGAGCCTTGTATATAACCAGGTGTGAATAAAAGTTACTCTTCTAGCCATGCTTCCTTCCCCTGCTCAATCTCTATAACTGGTTTATGACCTCTTAAAATCATATGTGGTGTTCTTAAAGTAACTTCCTTCACTACTTCTGATGATAGTGTGGGAGATGGAGAGACTCTGGCAGTTCTTGTTTATGAAAGTGCGATCGTTTGATCGAACATGATGTGTGGTGTCAATGAAACAAACTTATTGAGTGTCAGTACCACTGCTGGTCTGCATGCAAGTTAATAGTGAAAAATATTTGTTACTGAATACGGCCTACTCTGTTCTGAAAATGTTGGGTGGGGGAAAGGATATATTTTTTTTTCAATTGGCTACAGAAACCGAAAATCCTATATCACAAGGAGGACATGCTACCTTTTTTAAGCCAAGAAGAGTAAGATTTAAGAACTGTCAAAACAAATATTGTGAAAGGACATTGGAATCCATAATGTACACTAAAACCTGTAGTAATAAGAGCCTTCAAAACAGGAACTTACTAGGATTTTTAAATATAATTTTATTGTTGGTCCTAGTAATTTTCAGCATTAAGAAACCATAATTTCCTACTTTTGGGAGAATTAATACCATGCAGACCCTTGTATACAGCTGAATACAATGACTTCATGCAACAACTGAAGGAGACATTCATTTTAAATTACTTATAGTTGGTTATTGGATATAAATTGTGAATGAAGGAAAATTTTCTAGCACATGTAGCTTTAAAACTTGATGTCTATTTAAAATGTTTTTTCAGTATATTCAAAACTCAGATAAAAACAGGGGAAGCAAATCTAACTTTACAATTTAACTGAAACAAAATTCTGTCCCCCTGTTGACCTATTTAAAATAAAAATGTTTGTGTAGCATTACAGGCTCTTCTCTTTGGCTCCAAAACGCCACAGTAAGAAGCTTTTGTGCTGAAGAATGTAACAGGGAGAAGACTTGAGCAGATTCAGTTCTTTAATATTTGCTTGATGCTCTTTACTATGTTTGGCTGCAGTCTTGGCAAGCTTAACAGAAAAGTCCTGTCACTGCATTTATGCTAGGTTCTATTATAGTGCTACCAACCCCAATCATTCAGAAATCATGAGTCAGACCCTGCAAAATCATGAGTTTCCAACCTCACAAACATCTCCACACTTTTGGGTCCTCCTTATTTGCGTGCTTTTTGCTGAGCCATTAATATGCACATAGTCAATGCTCTCAAGAGTCTTCTCTGCAACATAAAGGCTAGACACTTTTTTTGAGGTGGGGGGTGTAACTTTTAAAAATGGTAATCTGATTCAGGATCTGGGGCTCTAGAACACTGTCCAAGACTCAAGATAAAACCATGAAAGTTGAAAACATGGTAGCAGTATCCTACTTTTGGACTAGTTGCTGCCTCTAAGTTATCTGTATTGTGAAAAGGAGACTTGACACTTGAAGGTGTTTATAGGTCATTTAAACGCAAAAGAATTAGTCCTTGCCTGTGGCTTGGTTTTAGACAGTAGGCTAGGAGACGTAGGGATAGATAACAAGCAACCTTTAAAGCCAACATGGCTGCTACTCTGAAACCTCTTAAAAGCTGATGATGTTGGTATACTACAAATGTCCTTCTGATTTTATTTCCCTCTGTGTCCAATTGCTTTTAAAGCCTGTAGTGTAGTTACAAATGTGCAGTCACTAGAGGTGCCTTCTCCAGTTTCAGGATCTGGGAACCCGCCTAGGGAGGGTATTGACGCCAAGGTGACGAAAAGGTCCTGGCAGCCAGGACGAACAGATTCTCCACTGTGCAGCAGGCAATTCTCCTCCTTTTCCTAATGAACAAAATCCTCCTCTCTGCAGGTGTCCATGGATAGTGGTAGGGTCCCCCTCCTAGAATGCCATGCAGCTGATCATAGAAGTGGCATGTATGCAGCTCTGACCCGGACAACTGTTTACGTCCTCTGTCTTTTGGTAGGCTTGCCTGAGCTCCTTAACTTTCACACGGCACTGCTGTGTGTCCCTGTTGTAGCCTCTCCACCATTCCCTGTGTGATTTTGGCATATGTATTAGCATTTCTGCTTTTTGATTGGAATTTGACCTGCACAGATTCTTCTCCCCATACAGCAATCAGATCCAGTGTCTCCCATCCAGTTCATGCTGGAGCTTGTTTGCAATTCTAGGACTGCATGGTCACTTGTGCTGCTGAGCTTGCCATGCTGACCAACCAGGGAATGAAATTCAAAATTTCCCAGAGCTCTTCCTGTGTACCTGGCTAGTGCATTGGAGTTGAAAGTGTTGTCCAGAGCAATCACATTGGAGCACTTTGGTATAGCTCCCAGAGGCCAATACCATCAAATTGCATCTGCACTACCCCAAATTCAACTCAGCAAAGTCTGTTTTAATGTTAATTCCTTTGCCAGGGAGGAATAAAGCAGTCAATTTTTAAGAGCCCTTTAGGTCAACGGAATGGGGTTGGTTGTGTAGACACATTGCTAAAAAGTTCTGTTCTTCCATCACCAAAACAGCAAATATGAGGTAAGTTTTAGCCCTGGTCTGCACTATGAGGTTAGCTCAAATTTAGCCATGTTAGGTCAATTTTATAAGCAATCAATTCAGTAATCCAAAGGGACAAAAATGTCACTTAGAAATCATGGTCCTGATATCTTATTCTCCAAATTCAATGGCTTCTAAACTTTGTTAATATAGCCTAGATATTGCTGTAGTTCTAAATAGTATAGACAATATATGTCTTGCTATTTGTGCAATACAGTGTGCAAATATTTTGAACCTACTTGTAATTTGTAGACTAAAATCTTGAGTGTTCGTTGTGTGTAACAAAAGTGAACTGCTGTTTACTGTACTCATGCCTGCTTGTTTTTCCAATTGACTTTCCATTCCAGAAATGGAAAATGCCGAAGTGGTTGTAAGCAGCTGCAGCTCCCATGATGATGAAAATCTTTACCGCTACAAACACCACCCATCTGTTTCACAAGAGTTGCTTTTGGAAGACCAGCTTAGAAGGAAACTTAAATTTTTTTTCATGAACCCATGTGAGAAATTTTGGGCCCGGGGCAGAAAACCTTGGAAACTTGGGATTCAGCTTCTGAAAATAGTGATGGTTACCATCCAGGTGAGTTACTTTGGGAGTTGGGGCTTTCTTTTCACTCTATGGATACAAGATAGGAAGAAGGCAACTGATAAATGTTCTACTTGCTGTGGCACGACATAACAGTACCAATTTAGGCTTCCTTAATAAGGAACTTTGGAAGCCTTAGAAATATGGTAGCTGTTGCATGGTATGTTCACTGTGAATTTTGAATGAGGTATGGAAACATTTTTTTTTTTCTTTTTACACATTTAGGTATGTCAGAGCAGAATTTTAGGTATTCTCTCAATCTTTTCCTCCTTATTCAACTTTAAAGTTTAGTTTGCTAGACCAAACCTTTGTTGCTAAAATGTGATTTATCTGCGCCTCTCTCTTTTTGTTGGAGAGAGAGCTTATGAGCTAATTTTTCTGTCTTAGTCTTCAACCAAAGATCTTCCATAATTTCTGCTTTTGGAGTACAGAACCTAGTGACTTTCTGCTGTGAAAGCAAGAGTGTGGAGGACAAGGGTCCCACAGGATGCAAGAGTGAATTCCAGGAATCTTAGTTTCCTTGATGAAATCTTGGTGGGCTCTGTGTGCATAT
>ML677352.1:23829332-23980944 GCA_007922305.1 Dermatemys mawii
TTATATTCTTACTGCTATGCGTTACAGGGATTGTCTTCCTCTTGTAGTAATTAGAAATTGGGAATGGGAGGACCTAAATTGGAAGTAAATTAATGTTGAGCCACTGTTTCCAGGGGAAATATGCCCATATATGAATAACTTTTAATCTTTGTCTTCTCAGTAGTGTGTGTTTATATTCAGAAGATGCAATTTTAATTGGCAGAATTACTGCTAATCTAGTTATCTTCATGTGGAAATTTCACTTCCAGGGAACATCAGGGCTGCAAAACTCTCCTTTAGTGCAGTGGCTGGCTGTTTTATTTCTTGGAAGTCTCTCTTCTGTTATGTGGCAGTAAAACCACTAAAGGGAATTCTGGGCTCCTGTTAAGCCTATCTAAAACTCTTCTACAAGTGTCTCTTGCTCCCCAGGGTAATACTTGTCAACAGGATCTTGTGCTAGCTAATCAAAACAGTTAATTTTAGTGAAGTTAATTCACTTCTAATATTTCTTTAAAAGCTGCTTTGTCTAATTGCAGAATGCTGTGCTATTGCCACTTTTACCACTTTGCTATTGTGCTGAATGAATTGCAGAATGCTGTGCTATTGCCACTTTATTGCAAGAGGTTAGACAACTTCATTTCCTCTTCTACATTATCCTGGAGTGACTTTTTTTTTTTTTTTTTTTTTTTTTTTTTTTCCTTCTTTCCCTTGCTTAGGATCTGGTTATACCTTGTAGCTGTTTGAGTTGAGTCACTTTGGTATTTTTTGCTTTCCAAAATAACCTCAGACTGTGACTATCAAAACATGTGTAGTGACTCATTTGTAGCTTGGATAGCAGATGGGATGGCTTTCCCCCCCTCCCCGCAAGCGGTTAGACCTGCCTCTATCCGGATGGGAAATGACTTTCCAAACACACGGGGTGGCTGTACCTACCCTGAAGGAATGATTTTCTAGGCTATGTATCCTTTAGAGAGGAGTTTGAATTTCCAACATGTCTTTCCCCCCACACACTCAGGAAAGAAACAGTTGGCAGTGTGAGTTCCATTTGTAGTAATAGTCTAACCCAGCCATGGCTGTCCAGAGGAGGCTTCTGTGCAGAAAAGGGAGGGTAGTTGTACTTTTAAGTCTTTTTTTAAAAAAAAAAAAAGCCAACTTTCCTGTGTAACTGCAAATGTGGTGTCTTTTTTTTTTTTTTCTTTCTCTTCTTTCTCTTCCCCCCCAGTTAGTAGTTTTTGGGTTAAGCAATCAAATGGTGGTTGCCTTCAAGGAGGAGAACACTGTGGCATTCAAGCACCTCTTCTTGAAAGGATATACAGAGAGAATGGATGATACCTATGCTGTATACACACAAACAGATGTTTATGACCAGATCTTCTTTGCAATAGACCAGGTAAAAGTTTCCATTGCAATATGTCTAGTACATAAAAAGCATAGGAAAGAACCTGTAAAATGTAATTTAAATCAAGTCCTCTCACAAAATATCCAAAGCTAGTATCTTAGGAAAAGAGTTGAGACTGAAATAAAACTGGTCTTGTTAGAAAGAAATTGAGCTAAAAGCTAGAAGAATTTCCTGTTTCCAAACATCTTTGAGTGTGTGGGGAAAAGGAGAGTTGAGAGGAGAGAATGTTGATGATTTTTTTAAATTTAAGACGGCAGAGTAGTCATGAACAAAGACTTGTACCCTTAACTGTGGAGTCATTAACATAACTTAACAATGTCTAGTAATTTTACAAATAGTAGTTTGTTTGTTTTTTAAATAGTCTGTCATGACTCTGCATTATTGCCAAATCTTGAGCTCTTTATAAACAATGATATAGGATAGGTCAGTTACCTATTGCAGCTAGTAGATTGATATTTGACAAATGTAGAGTCATAACTGGAGTGTGCCACTTTAGAATTGTATGGCAGGTTATGGACTATATAATACTATTGTCCTTTGTTGTGCATTCAGCTAAATCCATTTAGTCTATAGCAAATGTTAAGATGACCTCTCAAAGCTGACTTTCTTTAGGTTAGGGAATGATTTCATGCTGAAGTTGAATTCAAATGGGTATGAAGGAGGAGACTTCCTCAATTTAAAATTAGTCTCTCCTCACTAGCGCAGAGGAGACCAGAGTTGAATTTCATGACTAGTCTCTGGCTTGCTGGGCAGAATACGACTACTGGGGGAAATGATAAACTCAATCTGAGGGAAGGGAGTTTGTCACTTAATTGCAACTCATCTGGATGACTGTCTCATTCTTTGAGTCTTATCTAGCCATCTACAAAGCAAGCAATGTGGGGATGTATCTAGGAGAGAATCTGAGTTTTGGTAGCAGGTCTCTAAGCTTTTCCAGGATGAATGAAGGGTGATGGGGATTCAAATAACTATTTCCCCATGGAGACTAGAGGAAAAGCAATCTTTTAAAAATAACTGGAGCAGTGAGCTGCAGAAGAGAGTGGCTATGTCCTCTGATTACTGGAGGTGACTCTCTGATTCTTACTGGCTGAGAGCCTCCACTTTGTTTTCCAAATACTAAGCAAACAGACCTATCACTTCTTCTAACAGATTCAGTAACTTACGTTTGACTATAGTACTTTTTATCCTATTTAAATGCTACAAGGAATGCTTGTCACTAAACCATTTCTTCTGGCACAGTTGCCCTTTGGGATAACCAGACAGAATGGTCCACACTTTCAAAGGGGAGGTTCCCTTTTATCACGTTCAAATGTGCTTGAATTTTGGCACATTTGAATTTCCAGGTAGGGGGTTGGGGTGCAGGAGGCTTTTGGTGTACAGGTTCCTGCTGGGTGGTGCTTATCTCTGGTGGCTCCTGGGTAGTGGTGCAATAGGGCTCTGGAAGGCTCCCTGCCTGCCCTGGCCTTGCACCGCTCCTGGAAGTGGTCGCCATATCTGGCAGTGACTTCTGGTGGCAAGGAGGGCAGGTGGTTTGCATGCTGTCCCTGTCTGCAGGCACCGCTCCCATTGACCGGGAGCGGGAGCTGCGTGGGCGGTGCCTACATACAGGGGCACTACATGGAGCCACTGCCAGACATGGTGGCCGCTTCCAGGAATGGCACGGGGATAGGGCAGGCAGGAAGCCTGCTTTAGCATAGGCTTTGACTTCCCCTCTGTCCTGCAAGTGCTCAATCCCTCTCCCCCACCACCCCTGCACTGCCCCAATTTTGCCCCACCTCCTCCCTGCCCCCATTCTGCCTCCTCCCCCAAGTGTGTCACAGCCCTGCTCCTCCGCCTCCCTCCCAGAAAGTCCTAAGCACCACCAAACCGCTATTAGGTAGCGGGTGGAAAGCCCTGAGAGGGAGGGGGAGTAGTGGGAACATGGTGTGCTTGGAAAAGGGAGAGGAAGTGAGGTGGGGGCAGAGGGAGCTTGGCTGCCAATTGGGTGCAGAGCACCTGCTAATTTTCCCCCATGGGTGCTCCAGCCCCACAGCACCCATGGAGTTGGTGCCAGCCCAAGTGCCTAGCCCCGCTGGGCCACCAGACTGTTAGCGACCGAACTCCCTGTTTGGCTGCAGGAGGGTTCGCACAATTGACTGGTTGATTGTGGACTGCCAGAGGCTCCATGATCAACCAGTCGATTGTGATCAACTGGTTGGCGACCACTGATCCAAACTAATACAGCTTCAGCAGGAGAGGCTGAGGGAGCCCCACATCAGAATATCCTATAGGCTGTAGCCCAGTGATTAGGGCACTCATTTGGAAGTGGCAGATCCCTGTTCAAATCTCTTCTCCTGCTCAAGTGAAAGAGAACTTGGGTCTCCCACATGGCAAGTGAGTACTTGAGCCACTGGGTACAAGTTATAAGGGAGGTCGTCTAATGTAAATTCACCTATAGGGATCCAATCTAGTAGGTGAGTTCTGAAGGCACTTTCTGGATTGAGCCCCACAGGTGAATCTGGAGGATGGCTAGCGTTTCCTGGTTTATGCATTGCTCTGGGGCTTACACGTCCAGAAGTCTTGTAAGGGGCTGCAGTGTGTGAGCACAGAGAAAAATGTAGGTGCAGAGAGAACCTTGACGGCAAATTTTTAGCTGCCTTGTAGCTTGAAGCACCCAAAGGGCTCAACAGCAGCTGAACGAGGGTTTTGTGAATCCCAGTGGGGCCTGATTCTGAGGTTTTAGGTGCATAAGTCATTTTGTGACTCTAGCCCTTAGCTGACAAAGAACAACAATTCTCTCATTCCAAATTTCTGGGCAATTGTTTGAGGGATACGAGTCTATTTCTTCAATATCTTACAAGATTGCAATTTTAAGATTCAAGGGGACAACTTATCATGGTGCTGCCTGATTAGAAAAGTCAGGATAGTACCATGGTTGGGGTGCTAGTGTAGGACTTGGGGGACAAGTTCAACTTTGCCACAGACTTCCTGTGTGACCTGGGCAAGTAATTATGCCTCCGTTCCCCATCCTACATCATAGGGACATGTGAGGGTATATACATTAGACTGTGAGGCAGTTGGATACTACAGTAATAAAGGGTCATAGGTCGAAAAAAACTTAGAACAAAAGGGTTTAGATAAAATATTTTCCTAGAATTATGGGAAACAGACCTGGAGACTGTGTGAAGAGGGAACAACCTGACCTGCTGTGAGGTGGGCTGGAGTCCCAACATAAAGTTGAACTGCCAAAGAGCCAAAGTTGCAGCAAAGGATTGGCAGGACTATAGAAAAACCTCAGCCACACTTTCGTATGCTGGAAGCAGGGATAATCCTGGTATAAGAACTACTCTGTCCACTCTAGGGCATCCCAGGATCCTGTATGCTGAATAATCCTCCCAGAGTCAGATATACTAGGTCTATGGCCAGAATGTGCTGGTGTGGCTGCTTTTTGTAGCATCATCACATTCCCTGAGAGGATCTGTCCACTGTACCGCTAGGATCAAATGAAATACTACTGTCAAACCAAATAGCTCATTTTTATGTAAATTTTGACTAAGCAACAAACTGCAATATTGCCATATGCCTGGGATAAAACCAATCCTGTATCAGATTGACAGATGAAGGCCTTCCATGACTATTTGGAAAAAGGTGGTACTTGTTATGTACTAGTTATCTTCATGCCCCAGTGTTAAGACTTCGGAGGCAACAGCTCAAAGGTTTATCAATATGCTTTTCCAAGTGCTTTAAAAATAATGAATTAACCTCACCCTATGGACTTGTAAAGAGAGAACTTTAATAGAAAATGCTACTTGTTTAGGATCTAATCTTGAATATTTTGCCTGGGCAAAATACTCTTGAATTTTTAGTGGACAAGTCCAGCTGAGGAGTGTGGGGTAGCCCTTCTGAATTATTTAGGTGACCTTTTAAACAATGAGATGGTTATACTATACAGTCAAACTAATATTGACAAGTTTTTTCAGATGTAGCAGCCTAGGCACAACATCTAATTCAGTTTGATTGTCTTACTGTTTTGATTTAGTACTTACAGCTGCGCAACATATCTGTTGGAAATCATGCTTATGAGAGGAGAGGAGCAGAACAAACAGCTATGGCAATCTGTCAACAGTTTTACAAGCGAGGAAGCATCTGTCCTGGAAATGACACCTTTGATATCGACCCCAGCATTGAAACTGGTGACACACCTACCGTATATCTTGTCTGAACTCCTTTGTTTATACTCAAACTTTTCTCTTCAATTTTCCCCAGACCTTATCAGTATTTTATAGTTGTATTAAAGTGTCATGGAATCTACAAATGTTTCTCTTCCAGCACAATCTCTTCTGGATCTTGTGATCATGTAGCCTGTCTTTAAACTTTTTATTGTAACCTAAAATTCAGGGTCGGGTCTACCTTTTTTGCCACCCCAAGTGCAAAAAAAAAAAAATGGGGGGAGGGGGAGACTAGAATGCCACCCCTTACAATGTGCTGTCCCAGGTACGTGCTTCCTCAGCTGGTGCCTGGAGCCGGCCTTGCTAACATTTGTGAAATGTGTAAATCTTTGTAGCTTTTTTTAAAAAAATTACTTGAGATGCTAATGCCCTTAGGTTGAGGGAAGTAGCACTAGCTTTAGCCTATGCTATTGGTATTTTGACTGATTCATAGGCTTTTCTATGGCATCTATCACCATATTATGAAGCCTCTTGCATTTATTAATGCAAGATTTACTAACACATTTACTATCACAACATCCCTGTGAGGTAAGGAAGTAAATAATTAACCTTAATTCTTTAAATGTGCCTTTAGATCAAGAAGGCATTGAGTTGCAGTGCAAGAAAGTCCATACTCTTGCAAACTGATCTCTAAAATGACTGCTACTTTGACTTTAGTCAAAAGCTCTTATGCCCATGGGTTGGTGGTGTAAAACAAAGTAAACTGACAGTGAATCCATCTGGTGGTGTTTGTGCCTCTTTCTTCATGGCAGAATGTTTCTACGTTGAGCCAATGATGCCTTTGGAAAACCGAACACTGGGAAAGCACAAATTCAATTTCACTCTGGACTTCCATAGGTGAGGTGGAATATCATGTGTGTGTATGTGAGTGAGTGATTCTAGTACTATGAAAAGCTAATTCAAAATTACCTTCCAGACTTGTAACAGTACAGCTTACCTTTAAACTGAAAGCAATCAATCTCCAGACAGTCCGTCAACATGAACTCCCGGACTGTTATGACTTTACTTTGACAGTAAGTGGATACTTCAGTGTATTTTGTATTCACCATAGTAGTAATTATTGCATATTTTGATATCTTCATACATACCATATATTTAAACTTGGTTGGCCACCAGGGCTCAGTTATCACTGTGAGTGGGTAGAGGGAGCAGCTATTGCTTACAGTAGCTTATAAATAGTTGAAAGTTGGTATTGTGGGAGCCACAATACATTTTGCCAACCTTTATTGACGGGCTCTCCTGTTAAGCCATTAACTGAATGCTCTCAGACAGCAAGTATAAGAAATTAAACCTTCACCTTTGATCACACTACAAATATATTTTAAAAAACAACTTTCTCTTCTCTCTAAAGAGACCCTTCTAAGAATGGTTGTGTGCAGTTCAGACTATAGTGGGATTGTGATTTAAATTGACTTAATTTATATTCCAACAAATAGAACTGAGGGAGTTATTTGCTATAATTACTCACTTTACCTTTCTGTTACATAAATGTGAAGATTATCTTGGTTCCTAATATTCTTCCTAAGAATATCATGGGTTATTGTTATGAAATATATAACATTTCTAAGCTTTATGTAAGCACCTGTAACTTTATACAAAATCTCACTGTTCTTCACACAGATAGTGTTTGATAACAAAGCACATAGTGGAAGAATTAAAATAAGTCTGGACAATGATATTGCCATCCGGGAATGTAAAGACTGGCATGTTTCTGGATCGAGTAAGTAACAGCTACGTTAAAATACTTAAACATTTATGGAAGACTTAAATTCTGTGTTAATATATGACAAGAATTTATCTGCTCTGGATGAGGGTGTGTTCCATCTTCTCACCCTCTTTCATTTTCACCTCCCCAACTAATGTGGGGAATTATGTAAAGGGGTGTTCAGAGTTGGTCTCAGATTTAGGTTTTATAAAGAATCTTTCTGCCGAAGATTTGTGTTATCAATTTCAGATGAAAATTCAAACCTATAATTGTTCTACTTGATTGAGGTGCTAAAGGAGCACTCAAGGAAGCCAAGGCCATTGTGGAGAAGCTAAATTAATTCTTTGCATCAGTCTTCAGTGCAGAGGATGTGAGGGAGATTCCCTCACCTGAGCTGGTCATTTTAGTTCCTCAGATTTGTCACATGTCCTGAACCGAGTTGTCATTAGAGAAGGTTTTAGAACAAATCTGACAAATTAAACAGTAAGTCCCCAGCAGAGCCATACAATCCATAGGTTGGAGTGGGATAACTGCCCTGGGCCCTGCGCTTTGGGATGTGGGGTCCAAGGTGGGCTGGAGGGTTAGTGGGTGGCCTGGTGCTGGCAGCAATGAGCAACCTGGCTCCAGCCTGCCCTGGTGTCACTCTGGGGCAGGGCAACATTAGGGAAGTGATGGAGAACATTGGGAAAGCTATGGAGAACGACAACAAAAATGATTTTAAGGGTAGTGAACAGCTTTCATCTGAGGAGAGACTAAAGACTGGGACTGCTCAGTTTAGAAGAGAGAGGAGTAATGATAGTCCATAAAATCATGAAGGGTGTGGGGAAAATGTTTCTCTTTGCATAGCACAATACCCAAGGGTCACCAAGTGAAATTAATAGACAGCATGTTTAAAACAAACAAAAGGAAACATTTCTTCACATAACAGTCAACCTGTGGAACTTGTTTTAGTCTTCAACATCCTGTGGCAACTATAATGGGGGTTCAAAAATAATTTGATAAGCTTGGAGAGGGTAAGTCAATCAATGGTTATTAGCCAGGATAGTCAAGGATGCAGTCCCATACTCTGGGTGTTCCTAAACCTCTGACTGCCAGATGTTTTGACTAGAAGACAGGATGGGTCACTTCACAATTGTCCTGTTCTGGTCATTCCCTCTGACCCATCTGGCACTGGCCACTGTTAGAAGATAAGATACCGGGCTAGATGGATCATTAGCCATACTGAGTAATGTTGTTCTTATGGACTTCTAGTACAAAAAGGCTAGCACTGTAAGTCTGCCAAAGCTGAATGATAGTGATGAAAAGTAAAGTTGGTTCTTAGGTAATTTACTTTTATTCTAACATGTTCAGAGGCTGTATCCGGTAAGCTTCCTCACCCGCATTAATATGGAGTAGCTAGAAATATATCTAAATGTTGTTAGCATGTGTAACTTACCATAGCAAGAATTTGATTTAATTGAAGTCAAGTTGTGATGAATAATATTGTTCATACCAATGGTATTTAACAAATATCTTAAGTGCTTACTTGCAGCTGGGGCAAGGATTGTCTTATACAGCCTGCACTGCATGATGGAACTTAACTATTTCAAACCAATTTAAGATTAATAGATATTCAAGCTGGTCAAAACACTGACGCTTCGATCAGAAATAGCTTTCTTCAGAAACTCAACAAATGGCTTTTGTCAAATTTCATTTTATTTTTCCCCTCTCTCCCCTTTTTGCCACTATGTGCCCCAGTAGGAAGAATGAGATACGGGTTTTTACTTTTCCACTTTCACTTTTTGAAAATTTTGGATCTGCCCCCCAAAAAAGTTAGTGGCAAAAGAAAAAACTTGGGAGTGGGGGTGAAAATTAGGGGAAGGTGTGATTTCTTTTTAAAGGGGGGCTTTGAGGGCCAGGATGGGTTTCTCCTCCTCTGTCTATTGCATACAGTGGAAAAGGGGGAGTGGAGAGGGCAATGAAGCAAAGTAGTTTTCAAAAACACTTCTGTTCTGTGAAGTCTTTTTTGTTTTCAAGTTTTCCCTCTGTTCAATTAGCCCTATTAGCTGCCTTTCACCAACTGTTCACTAGATGGCATGCTAGCCTGAATGGATCATGCAGTGCTGAAAGAAGGTGCCTTGTATCAGATTTATGTGATCATCCATATTATGATGTGTTGCTTTGTTAAAATGTGCATCACCATAACATTATTTTTTACAGGTCAATCCAGGAGATTCTTTTGTAACTTAATCTCAAATCATTGGTGAAACATGCCAGACAAGTGTACTTGTGTTACAAGTACAATGAACCATCCATCCCAACACAATTTTCTCTCATCCATTTGAATTAAGTTGCAAAAATTGCTCAAATGTGAGCACACAGCTACAGATCTAGCAGAGGTTAATATGTATCTTAGTGGAATGGTGCGGCATAGCACTTCAGCATCCTATTTTAGATTGATTGTCTGCTTGTTTCAAAACCTACTTGAATTAATAACCAGCTGTAGAGCATTTGGTCTTATCTGGCTTCAGATATGTTGGCTTTATATAGAAAAACTCTAGGATAACGTAACCCTTTAACATGTGGTTCTGGTTCAAACCTTTGCCTGTCTAAATGTCTTGATTATGTGTCTCATTCTTAATATAGATTATTAAAAGCAACATGGGTGACTTAGAGTAACTGATGTTCAGCACAACTTATACTACTTGGGTCTTGACTGCCTATGCAGCTGTGTAACAGTTACCTGCATTGCTCTGGGGGAGAGAGGATGGTTCAGTGGTTAAGACACTGGTCTGGAACTGAAAAGATTTGGGGATCAGTTCCTGACTCTGCCACTGAATAGTTTTTTTTTTTTTTTTTTTTTTTTAAAAAAATTTTTTTTTAAGGCTTCCATTCCTGTTGCTGTAAAATGAGGAACAGTATCTCGTGCTCTCATGGGACACTGGAGACTCCTAATATTATGAAATGGGGTTATTTTAAGGCAACTGCTCATTTTCAAGACGATACTGTAAAAACCTGTTGGCTTGTGATCTAGGAAACCTTGGAGTGGTGATAGGATATCTAAATAAGCAGCACTAGTCGGTTTCATACTGTTAATATTTGCAGTCAGTGTAATGCATGACTGTCTCAACAGCTGACTCTTATATTTGTACAAATCTAAGTTGCAAATGCACAACAGAAAAATATAATTATATTATGTTAGAAACTATGTATTTGCTCCAAGACTCAAATAGTATTCACTTGACTGTCTCATGCCTTCAAGCACTGACAAGGTCAGTAAAATGTCCTATCTGTAGAACTTGCTCAAGAATGCCAGTAAAGAACTAAATGTATTATAAACAAAGCTGAAAGCTGTTTCCTCTTGAATCTGAGAGAGGCAGGAGGAAACAATATGCATTAATACTGAAATTACTTGGCAGCTAACTTGACTTGAACATAAGTGCAATATACTGGTATGTTTAGGCCTACAACTTGGTGAGGTGTGTTCTATTGTACTGAGACTCATCAACTTCATTCTCATGCATCTCTGATTTAGAGTTTCACCCATTAAAGCTTATCTTAATCCAAACTGGATATGCACAGTGATTCAGAGTTGAGTTAAATGGGTACTCTCAGACAGGCAAAATCTATTGTGTTTGCACTATTATTAACATGTTTTGGGTTTTTTGTTCTTGGTTTTGTTTTTTGCAGTACAAAAGAATACTCATTACATGATGATCTTTGATGCCTTTGTCATATTGACTTGTTTAGCCTCATTGATCCTCTGCACAAGATCAGTGGTTAAAGGATTTCGGCTCCAAAGGGTGGGTATACCTTGTCCTTAGGAATGCTTATGAGCCTTTTAAACTTAGTTTGATTGGCTGGCTTTTTTTTTTTTCCTCTAGGAATTTGTAAGTTTTTTCCTACATCATTATAAGAAAGAAGTATCTTTCACTGATCAACTGGAATTTGTCAATGGGTGGTACATCCTGATTATTGTTAGTGATGTCTTAACTATTGTTGGCTCAACACTAAAAATGGAAATACAAGCAAAGGTAAGACGTTCACCTACTAGATAAAAGCAAAACTGTTTGTGTTTGAAATTCCATCCCACTCTGACTTTCAGTATAGCCAACCAAGACCACCTTAGACATTTCCAACTAGTGGGGACCAAAAATAAACTGTTAAGCATTTCATTTCAGGTGAGCAGGGACTGGCCATTAGACTTTAGAACCATGAATATCCTTAGACACCCATTTGCCTACTCTCTTCACTCTTGAGAAATTTAACTCTGAAAATAAAATTTTATATTCATTGTCTGCTTTCCTCTTTCCTCCTCCAATGTAGTGCCAGCTGTACTTGATATATCTGGCTTTTCAGTTTAGGAGTGTGTGTAACTTTCTGTGCACCATTGTACAGTACCTGCAACTGTCTTAAGGAAAGGAGATACTTCACTGAAACTCTAGCCCGCTTAGCTGCTGGAGTTTGGGAGCATCAGCCTGGCAACTGTCACCTTGCAAGAGTTCTGAATATCTCCAGGAATGAGAACATTGCTGCTACAATACATGATGACAAAATAGATTTGCACCCTCCCACATTGAGTTGGATGTGCACAGTCTCTGCTACCTTGATATCTTCTCTCACCAGTTCTGGTGCTACTACTTAAGCTTTTGGACCATGGTATTTCTACTTATATCTGAAACTACTTGCTTCCATATTACAAATATTTGTAACAGAAGTTAGAGAGACAAGGTTGGTGAAGTTATCTTAGTGGACCAGCCAAAGTAATATTTCTTTTGCTCTTACAGAAAAGTAAATATCAAAAGTGCATATCCCAGGGTCTAGCTGCTTAATTTCTTAAATCACTGCATTTTTGTATGACTATGTATAACCCACATCCAATAAGAAAAAATATTCCATCCTGAAATACCGTAATATTAACCTAATGCTTTCTGTCAGAACTCCAGCAGATTAGCTTTGCAGCATGCCTGTAAGCTTTAGTCTAAGGTGACCAAATAATTCTGAAAATCCAGTTGGTGGTGCTAATTACTGTTTTCAAATTATCCTTGTGAAGTACCCAGCTATCAATTACAGGAGCTATAAGCTCCATTGTTGGAAATAAAAGGAAGGTAAAAAGTAAATGCAAAAATCAATAACTGATTTTATGGTCTGGGGAAATCAGTTTGAGAGCAAGGAGAAGTATATCGGATTACAAAATTTCATCCAGTGTGCTGTTTTCTTATGAAATGGCTTGGTAAAACCTGGGATTGTCAGGTTCATTTTCTGTCTACATATGATATAGAGTTTTAATCAGCTCACAAGCAAAGCAGAGCAAGCAAAGCAATTGCAAGTCTTGCAAATTTGACCTGGGATCTGAATAAACATATCATCTTTGTAAACTACTGTCTGAAAGTTCTGTCAGCCAAATTATACCTCGTGCAACCCTCATCTTCAGCAAGCTTGCATAAAATGTAGCTGAGTGCAACTTAACAAATGAGGCAGCTGAGAAATAAAACAGGAAATAATGGAGTCTACCCAAGTGTTTGCTGTATTGGTTCTGAAGATCTAACAGGAATTAAAAACAAACAAACAAAAAACTGTGAAAACTTTGTCACTAAAGTGAGCTGTTGTGTTCTTACTCAGATCTGATCCTTAAACACATTTTTGCAGTTGCCTTTCAAAGTGGAACTGCATTTAAAAACAGGATAATGAATGTATTAAGTTGGATGAAAGTAGGCCAATGCGTGCAGGTGTTGACAGAATGGAAAACCAGTGGAACATTAATCTAGTTCTGTGATCATTGGCTTCTAAAAATTTGAATTATGTTTCTCCTTGGTAACTTCCTGGTACTGTGGCACTTGTCTGAGCTACTTGTTGTTTAGATCTGATTCCTCCTCTTACATAAAGATCTCTTGGGCAGGAAAATATACTTGGATGTGATGGTTATACTGTATATATTAATCACATGTGAGAGATGCACTAAATTTATTTAAATACTTTCTCATTTGTTGACTGCAACTATATAATCTAATAGGATTTTGCCCACTAAACAGAATTGGTTTCGGTTACTGTTGGAATGGGAGCTGGAAGCCTGCAAGGAAAATGGTGTTTCTTTGCAGATTGGTGCAGCAATGACCAAATCCTAGGCTAGCAGATAAGGGAATCTTCTAGTTAACTGTGATTCTAACACTTTGTTCTTTCCTGTTTTTTTTGTATATAGAGTCTGACAAGTTATGATGTCTGTAGTATCCTCCTAGGAACCTCCACCATGCTTGTGTGGCTTGGAGTTATTCGATACCTAGGTTTCTTTCAGAAGTATAATGTAAGGATCTCCTGGGATCTCCATGCTGTTGGTATTTATTTTGTTTGTTTGTTACCATGCAACTGTAACAAATATCTGGCTGGATTCTAATGGTTAATGTTGGTTTCTGCAGCTGCTTATTCTGACACTACGGTCAGCATTGCCCAATGTCCTTAGATTCTGCTGTTGTGCTGCTATGATCTATCTGGGCTATTGTTTCTGTGGATGGATTGTACTGGGGCCATATCACGTTAAGGTAATGTAGTAATTGAGTTGTTTAAACTGAATGAATTAAAGCAGAGGTTCTCATAGTGGAGGGTCTGATCCCTTGGGGTTGTAAAGTGTTACATGGGGGTTGCGAGCTGTCAGCTCTGGGGGTTGACAACTCAACCAACCATTAAATTACCTTCCCCCTCCATTTTTAATTTATAAGGGGTGTGTGTGTTACACTTAGAGGCCAGCTGTGTGAAAGGGATCACCAATACCAAGCTTGAAAGCCACTTACTAAACTGAATGAATAGAATTAATTCCAAATAAGTGTCTAAATTATAAGAGCTACTGCTAAGCTTCACAATTTCAAGGCTTTCTCCAATATGAAAATCTTACAGAATCTAAAGCCTTACCTATCGTAGTTTGAAGGTTAACAAAGTACAATGACTTGATCAGACTTTTCTCTTCACCATTATGAGAGTCCTGAGTCAGAAGTATGACCAGACTGAGTCCTAATCACATGCTGGGGCTTTCTGTGTCCTGATTTGAGAAATAACTTAGTCTTGTGTAAGACCAACTTCTATTTTAAAATTTCAGATTCTTTTTCTTAAAAGGGTATGAACTAAGGCACCAAAGTCAGAATATCTAGTCTTGCTATTTGTTTACAGCTGAACCAATCTGACTGTGTTGAAGATCACTAATTATCTATTGCCTGGAATTATTCTACCAGTGCATGTTGTCATATGAGGTTTGCAATGTGTTATCCTGTATTCTCTCCCTGCTATGCCAGATCCTGCCTGTAGCCACCTCCTGCTCTGCAGATCTCTACACCAGGAGGAGTTGATTGGGTTACAGTGCCTCATGCTTCTTGTAAAGAGTATAGGACAGCCAAGGCAGCAATATTCAACAGCTTTCACCTTATTTTAAAACCAAGATGGCAGCAAACAGTAACTTGATGGTACTAAATAATGTTTGTTTTGGTTTCCCCTTCTCCTCTAGTTCCGTTCCCTGAACATGGTTTCAGAATGCCTCTTCTCACTGATAAATGGAGATGACATGTTTGCCACATTTGCAAAAATGCAGCAGAAAAGTTACTTGGTTTGGTTATTTAGTCGGCTTTACCTTTACTCCTTCATCAGCCTGTTCATCTACATGGTGCTAAGTCTTTTTATTGCACTGATCACAGATACATATGAAACAATTAAGGTAGGCATAGTTTTTTATTCTCTGGTTCAGAAGAAAAATGCAAGAATGGTTTGAATATTTAACTGTGATATTAATACAAAACCCACAGGTACATGTACTGGCAACAGCACTGAATTCTATCTGGTAATTTAAAGTTGAAATATGAATAAAATTTTACATAAATGTTTCTACTGAAAACGCTAAATTTCAGGAGCAGCTACAGTATTGCTGGTTGATCTCACTGGCTTGGGAACAAGCATAATGGGTTAGTCAGTGTGCATCCAGACTTTACAATGTATTCCAAAGCACTGAGGTAGATGAAATAATGGATGTGAACTTAGAGCATAAATTAACTTTTTCTCCCTGATGTGTTTAGTTTCCAGAAATCTTTGATCACTAACTTGAGGAAGAGTGACTAAAATATTGATGAGAACTGTTTAACAGATTCTCTTCCCACCTTGCCCTAGTTTAAACAAAACCAAGCTGCCTTTCTATCCCAAACTTTCACTTTAAAGGATAAAAATCTGAATATTTCTGTACAGTATCTACTGCACTTCAGAATGTCCAGTCTTCTAAATGCAGTTTACACAACTGTGTGTTTAGTGTTGAGGGGAAGGATTTAAATCCTAGCAAGACCAGACACATAACAATTCAGCTTTGTATTGTAACTAAGAATGACTACTCTTCAGCATTACCAGCAAAATGGCTTTCCAGAGACGGAACTCCATGACTTTATATCACAGTGTAAAGACCTACCAAACTCAGGCAGATACAGATTAGAAGAGGAGAGTCCTGTGTCAATCTTCTGTTGCTGTAAACGGTAGGCATCTGGCTTTATTTGCCTATCTCTTATTAAGTAGCCATATAACATTAAATCTTGGTGAGATGGTATATCAGAAATAGTCTCAGTTAAGAACTATGTGGATTTCTAATGCTTTAGGAGTCCTACACTATCCTACAAATCAGCTACCGTCTTATTCAACTGGATTATGTTATGAAATACTGAAAAAATCTAAAATATTTACCTTAAATTATTCCAGGCCCCAACTTTTGGAATTAAAGCAGCTATTCAAGCTATTGCAATAGATAACTGTCCTGCTCTAAAGGCCACATCAGACTTTTGAATCTGCTATTGCCTCTAACTAATGGGCCTGGCTCTTTAGTTCGGATAAGGGTTTCTGCTATTTGGATCCAGAAATTAGTTTTCCCCACAGATGCCCTATCCAATGGAGGTGTTAAAGTTAGTGGTACATCTGGGAATTTGGACTGTAAAATCTGTAACTTCAGCCAAGGACTATTCCTAGAATCTTACCTGTTTTGTGCCAATCACTTCTCTTATTTAATTGTACCATCTTACTGAGTAATTCAGTCACCCCGTATTGTATGATCTGTGTTTCTAGTAGTATCAGTCATTAAGAAATGGGTCTGAATAATTTTGAAGACTCCAAATTAAGTATTTCAAGTTAAAATTGTTACTTTCCTGCAAATTGCTGACAACTAACTTTCTTTCTTGAAGGTCCTAATGAAGATATTTACAAGAATGTGGAAATATACGCTGGAGACTTTTTAAAACAGCACACTAATCACAAGAACTGGATGGAAAAAGTAGCTGGAAAATTCCTGAATGTAAAGGCTCAAATTTTCTTTTCTTTAAAATAGTATAAACTTGTTACAGAAGTTTGTGAAACTTGAACCTCTAACTGACCATTATCTCTAGTTTAGGTTGTATTTTTCTAAGCATATGGCTCTAATTCTCATAATCTAGTCAGAATTGCACTGGAATGCAAAGGACATTATGAAACTGACTATGCATGGTGATCTGGCTAGACTAGACTATCCAATATTACTCCAGTAGATCCAAAAGTTACAGTTGGACAATGGCAGTCAAACAAACTGGTCCTCAACACTACAGGCATTATGTATGGATTAGCATTCATTTACTGAGTTACAGCACTACTTACCAAAGGCCTTTGGCTTCTTCAGATTTTCTGTTTATCTAAAGTAATAATAAAAAATCAACCAGAACAGAGTTTCAGTAAAACGTATTGGATAAATTGCCCCTGGAGACAGTGTAGTGAATAACACAAATGTTCAAATGTGGCTCCGGGCATAAACTAGCAGGCATTTGTGCAAACAAGCCTGACCACCTGATGTGACTGGCAGTCTCTTCTCAGAGAGGCCAGAGTATATAGCCAGGGATAGGGAGATCAGGTTGAAGTGTGGTGGCGAGGTCAGTGGGGGAACCCTACATAGCTTACTACACACAAATGGGTAGGCTCAGGCAGGTAGCCTTTCACTTTTCTTAACAGAATGCTGACCTAGGTTTTTAAAGAATAAAGGAGAAAATAAAGGTAATCACAACAGAAGTAATTCCAAAACATTCTTTTTTATTTAAATGTTTCCTCCTTGTATACTAGACCTTAGATTTATTTTTGGAGTCTAAATTAGATGTATGGAAGTTTTGACTTCCAAATACTTGGAAAGTGGATATTGGATGGAGGTATTATCTGAGGCAGTCAGAAAGGTCCTCTGTGGAATTTGTTTTGATCCAGTACTTTAAACATTATAATTCTGAGCTATTTGGTCTGCATTTGGAACCACATTTTTATGGAAGCTTTATTCTCCATAATCTGTTCACCTGAGAAGCAGAAGAGAGAAACAGAGGAGCATATTTTAAATGATTGCATGTGTAAGAGCAAAAATACTACACGTGTAGTGAAATGTTCTTTATATACTATGTACAAATTTGGAAGATGCTAAATATGTTCAGTCTGAATGTTTACATTTTGTAGGAAAGTGCTGAAATAAACATTTTTGCAATTTGAAGTAAATCTTGAGTGAACCTGGAGTAACTGCAAGGTGTCAGTTTTTAATTCATCTTTTTCATGCCCAGTATTCCTTATACTTCTGGCAAGGATTAAGTATTGGACTGACCGAGATGAATACCTAAACTTTAGCTTGATGCTAGCTCTGTATCTGTACCAGATTAGCTCTTCAATTTATTGCTTTTCTCACTGAATCACTGCATCTTAATCTTTCTTTAGTTTTCTGGTGTAAAACCATCAGGCTAGAAGTATCACTTCTGCAAATCATAATAGGTTCCCACTCAGCAGAAGCCAACCAAATGCAATAGGTAGCAGAAATGGGACAGACTGAACAAATTCTCTATAAACTAAATTTCTAGGAAGTTACTTTAATAAGGCTTATTTACCAGCATTTTGGTTTTCTTGAATGTTTGGGGAAACAAGTTGATTAGCCTGTAAGCATAGATTGCAATTCTTTGCCTACCAAAAGGTGCTAAGCATAATGTACACACCACTTAAAAAGCACTATTGCAGTTGGAAGGAAATCTGAAAGGAATGGCATCTATTATAAACCATTGAAAGGATACCACTTCTCCCACCTGATTATCTCCTATTTCATCATAAACCTAGAAGATGAACTTTCTATTGGTGTTGTGGTGTGTGTGTTGTGGTGTTTTGTTTTTTTTTAACCAGTTAGGAGAGCTGGGGCCTATTGCACAACTTAGCCCCTCCCCTGCAGTCTTCTCCCAATTTCTGATACCTTGATATTGCCATGTGAGGCAGAAGAGGCTTACCCTAGCCACAAGCCAGCGACACAGTGCTCTCCACCTTAGACTTGTTTTTATAGCCAGGCTTCTCAGTTCTTGGAGCCAGTGATCCCATATTTGATATGGTCTTGGAAATAGCCTGTTTGCCAGTCATGAATCTTAATCAACACATGTTCGCCTTGTCCTCATCTAATGCTGAAGCCAAATTTCCTCACAAATATACTGGCTAATTAGAGAATTAAGGGTCAAGATGACTTATTCTGAGCAAAAAACGTGCAAGTTAAGTACCAGCAACACCGGGCTCCAAAGCTGGAGTTGGATAATATGCATATTAAGACACCAAATGTAGAAACAACTCAAACACCTTTCCTGTGCTTTAGATAAAACTTAATTCTAGCTAGAAAATTTTAACTATGCCTCGCAGATCTAAACCAGGAAAGAATGTACACATTGCCATATAGCATCAAAACAGCGATGCATCTATTACAACTTCCTACCTCAGTGGCCAATACCATAATCTTTGCTGGAAGGCTTGAGAATGTTTTGTTGCGGTATAGCTGGCCCCTAGCTGAGGCTCCTAACTTCTCTTAGTGGTTGGGCCTATGCCCTGAAGCATATTTGTCTATTTTGTTAATGAATTTATAGATGTCCATACCTATATAAATCTTGTCCTTTTCTGGGCTCTTATTAGGCTGTTTGGTTTCAATGGTGTCCTGTAATAACAACAAATTCAGCCGACTAACTGCCCAGTGAGGAAATGTTTCCTTCAGTCAGTAGTAATTTTGCCTTTTACATTCAGAACCGAATTTTCCTTTAGTAGGAGAACCCAATTTCCCCTTTCCTATACTGCTATTATAACTCCTTATTCATCACTCCTGCTTTTCTTCAGCACCCCATTCCCCTTTTATGTAGAAGCCTTTTTATGTCTTATCAGTTTAGAGCCTTGTCTCTCTAGATTTTGTTTAAATGTCTCATCCCTTCTGAGAGGGGGAGAACTGAAAACAGATTCAGATGAGGGCACACTATTTAATTACATAATGGCATAACTCAATATTTTCTCTCAACATGTTAACAGTATTACCTTGCTCCTCTTACAGCAAGGGCAGAACTATACTCTGTAGGAAGTATAGTTGTTAGAAACTAGCTCCATTTGTGAATAGCTTTACAGAGTATAGAAACAACTATACTCTGTAAAGCTATTCACAATGAGCTAGTTTCATCCTATCCTCTGTTCCACCCTCCAGCTTGCTGGAGTAAGCAGAAACCATCTCACAGCTTCCAGCTCCCAAATGAAAATTGGGCATGGATCCATAGGATAAACTCTGCAAAGAGGAACCCTCTAGGTTTTGGTATGGAGGTGCAGTGTAGCTGTCTTAAAATTCTGTAGTAGCTACATCAAGCTCGTCTGTAAAACTCCACCTAAAAGTTATGAACACTTTATTCCAAAATAAAATAAAGCCTGATTATCAAAATTACCTTTTAAAGGAGGCAGGGCTTATTAATACTCACCTAAAGACTTGAGCAAAGCAGAGAGTGCAGGAGCAATGAGCTGGATGTTTTGTTTTACATTGGAACCTCTTTAAGAGTTTTACCTCCAAGACTCCCTGCCTCTATCCACAACTCACCTTTGTTTAAAAGATAGAGGGGACAATAAACTTAGGCCTAGGCCTCTGGAACTAGTGTGGAAAATATTAAAAACATCAGAGGCCAGATCCTTAGAGGTATTTAGGTTGACTGCAATGTAAGTTAGGGGTGTAGGTAGGTTTAGGGCAGGGGTCTCAAACGCAATTTACCTTAGGGCCAGTGGCAGTCCTCAAATCTTCCCAGCAGGTCAATAATGTCACTCATACCACCCAGAACCCACTTCCTGAAACTCTTCCCCCACCTGCCTGATGCTCTGGGAGGGAGTTTAGGTGGGGAAAGAGGTCTGGAGTGCAGGGTCTGTGAGGGAGTTTGAGGGCAGGAGGAGGTGTGTGGGAAGGGGGGTGCAGGCTCTGGAAAGGCATTTGGGGGCTGGGGATGTGTGGGCTTAGGGGAGGGATCAGGGGTGCAGCACTTACCTGAAGCTCCATGCCCCTCTTCCCCCTCCCTCCCAGGCACCAGCATGTGGAGGCACTGCCCCGGGGCTGTAGGGAGGGGCTGGCAGACCATGGAATGAGCAGGCAAAAGAAGAAGCTGCTCTGCACAGCTCTGCTGCGCTCCTGGTAGTGGGTGGAGCAGGGCCAAGGGAGAGACCGGGCCCCAAAAGTGCTGGAGTCCTGTGGGACATATTGGGGAGGTTCTTAGGCTGCCAAGGGCCTATGGGCTGAGAGTTTGAGACCCCTGGCTTGGGGTGCCCATCTGTCCTGTTTTTGGGACTTTCTTATATAGGCACCTATTACTCTCTACCTCCTGTCCTGTTTTTTCACAGTTGATATTTGGTAATCCTAGGTTTGAAGATCTGGGCCTGTATGTGCACTTTGAAGTGTTCCCTTTAAAAAGCTGAGGTATAAGCTTAGACCCATTCTGAAGTAGTTTTAAAAACTCTGAATTGGAAAGGAATGCAGGGCTTGCTCCTAGGCCCATCAAAGTCTGTTTCCTACTCTTCCCCAACCCTCAGCCTAAGTTTGTGTAATCAATATTTACTTATTGCCGGTCAACTTTAACCTGGACAAACTGAACTAGACACTACTTTTTCCTTTGTTGTTTGTATATGCTGTTTTGTGGTGTTTAGAGAACTGTAATAGAAAACTATAATCAAAAATTAATGGAGCTTGCACAATTCCAGCTGCTGGGCTCATTAAATATATTGTGAAATGCTGTCTGCACTTTTCCTTCATTTATTAAAAAAAAAAAACAAAAAACTTTAGGGTAAGTAATGTTTAAATGTTCAAACTTGGCCCTGAACCTCTCCCAATGAAAGCATTAGGGACTTTGAAGTCAAGAGGAAACATGGTCATAACACTATTTTGACTGTACCAGACTCAAACAGAAAGAGCTCTTCTAACTCCTAACACCAAGCTTGATACCTGCATTTTGTTTTTTGGACACAACCTGTAGCATCTACCTAAATCCTCCTTTTGTCATAAACCAAAAATTTAAATTGGAAAATGGTTTTTTTACCTGTAAATTTTCTCTTGGGTATAACAGAGTTAGCCTTGGAATTCACAGCTTTCAAAAGAAGTGTCAAGCCATGTTCCAGAAACTGGGGTCCTGTTTTCTTATTGGTTTAAACACTGAGCCATTATACATTGGATCTAATGGAGGAAATGTCAACAATGAGCTTCCATACTAGAGAAAACTCTCACATTTTGAGCTTGCAATGGCTAAACATTTAGATCATGGCAGAAGCAGAATTAGAGTTAGAATCCTGTTAATAACTATATTAAATAAGCACAACAGTTGGGTTTAACATATCAACAAAATGATAATGGAACCACAAAGTTATCCACAACTACTTGATAACATTATATGACATATCACTATCTCCACTGATTGCAACACTGTTAGTTCGACCCTCCCCCAGCCCCAGCGTAGACCTGGCCTAAGATACACAACTTCTGTAGCTGAAGTGGACATACCTTAGGTTGACTTACAGGGGTGTCCTCACAGCGGTGAGTTGACCGCTGCAGCTCCCCTGTTGATCCGCTTTCACCTCTTGCAGCGATGGAGTTCCCCAGTCGATGGGGAGCGTGCTGGGGGATTGATTTATTGCATCTACAGTAGGGGGACCCAGCAATGTCACTCAAGAGGGTGAAAAATTCACACCCCAGAGAGGGATTTACCACCACCTACCCCTGGTCAGGATAAGGCTAGCTCAACAGAAAAATTCTTCCCTCTATGTAGCTACCGCGACTTGGGGAGGTGGATCAACTACAGCTACAGGAGCACCCCTCCCACTGCTGTCAGGACTGTCCACGGTGAAGTGCTACAGCCGTGCAGCTGCCACGGTTGCTAGTGAAGACATAATCTGAGCCAGTCCGTGCTGCGCCTGAAGACAGAACCGGGCTCAGCTGCAGCCTTAATTACCACTCGCTAAGCCAGGCGCTCTGTGTACGTGGGGTTACTCCCTGTGCACCTGCTTGGCTCGGCGGCGGGGCCCAGGCTTGCCACGTGGAAATGTTGTGACTGGCACGTTGGCGGCCCCAGGCTGGCTAGCGGGACTGGGACACTCTGGGGCCGGGCAGCCAAGCCCTAGTGAAGACCAGCCCCGAGCGCGGCTCACGGTGCAGCGCGGGGGTCTGGGGAAGGCGACCCGGGATCGGAAAGGAAAAAGGCGGGCCTGGGCGCCGGGCTAGGCTGCCGCTTTGCGGGGCGCCCCCGGCAGCACGTGGGACCCAGCGGCCGCCGCAACCCGCGTCCGGACCCTGCAGCGCGCACGGCGAGCCCCGGCTCAAGACTCGCGCTTTAAAACCCAGGCGCGCCCCGCCTCGCTGCGGCCAGGGGCCCCGAGCGTCGCTGGCTGCCCCGCCGATGCCCAGGGCTGCAGGGTTGGGCGCCTCCGCCCCGTCACCCTCGGTTCCGGGCTCGCCCGGGGCGCCACGTGACCGCGGATCCGGCTGCGGTGGCTTAGCTCGGCCGCCCCAGCTCGCCTGCTTCCCGCCCGGCTGTCTGCATGGGTCCCGCGCCCCGCTGCCAGCGCGCCGCTCCGGGCAGCCGCGGCCACGGCGGGGCTCCGCGGCCGGCGTGCGCCATGGACCTGTCGGTGGGGTACGTGGCCAGGGGCCGGACAGTGGTGGCCAGGTGAGCGGGCGGCGGGAGGGCTTCTGGGAGCGCGGCGCCTCGGTGGCCACACGGGGGTGGGGCGGGCTAGGGACCCGGCACCCCCCATGGCTGTCACTGGGGGGCCTGGGGAGCCTCCCCATCGCTCTTCCCACGGAAGCTGCTCAAGCTGATTGACTTGACTTTTACCGCGGTGAGAGTTCAGAGGTTTGGGTTTTAAAACTCCGCCTGCTCCCCGCGCCCAGTGCCTGGGACTCGGGGAGCAAACCTGTTATTCATCGCAGCACTGCTCTCCGGTCACGGGCAGGAGCCAGGGCCCCTTGCAACGTCCTGAGCTTTGCAGTCCTCAGCTGAACATGATACAACTAGTAAATGAAACCCAAAAAAGAGGAGAAATGAGACTTTTAAGTGCTCCTTAAAACTTGTGCAGCTGTTAAGACTAAAGTATTGCTAGTAATAGGGGTAAGGAAATTTCCTTTTTTTTTTATGTGGACTTTCTTTGGGGGGTGGTTGTGGTAGATATGTTTTACTTGGCACTTTGAAGGATTCTGATCCTGACTTTTCTCTCACTTGTGCTGATATAAGGCAGGAATAATTCCCCTAAAGTGCATGGAGTTGGAATCAGCATAAGAACTGTGTAAGAGAGATGATCAAGCCCTCACTGTGCAGATGACATAGTTCCTCTTGAACTGGTTAGATGCTCTTACATTTCTCTGGGCAGCCCAATGCTTTTTAAATTTGCTGAGGTGGAGGAGACAGAAGATTAGGGGCAATGCAAAGGGCTTTTAATAGTCTAGGAATCGCACTTGAAGAGCGACAGCAACCACAACAATAAAAGCTTTTACCCAGTGTATTTTAGACCAGCTGTGTTAAATTTCCTTCCTTAAACAACTTATTGTTTCTTCTAGAGCATGTCTGCCCACTGGGTCTGTTTCCTTCCACATACTGCATCCGTTCATGCTCATCCCCATGCCCCTCACCCATGCTGTACTGCTGCAGGATTGAGCTCAAAGCAGCTTCTCGTGGGGATGAAGAGACCGGCCAGTGCTGTGTTAACACCTGCTTGGGGGTTGGTGGAAACCACTGGTTTCTCTAACAGCAGAGAACAAAGTTGTGTCTTTCGGTGTAATATTTTCAGTCATGAGATAGGTGGCAACCTCTGTTTGTGTTGCTAATGCACAACCATGGAGACCTTTGGATCCAGTAATTCCCCTTCCAGGAGGATGTTCACAGTAGTTCAGTTTATTGACTATTTTGAGGCAAATGTACTGTGAGAGAGGATTAAAGAGCGACAATGTATCTCTAAGCATTCTGTTCTGTATTGCAGAAATTAAGACTGCAGGAAGCTTAGGCCCCATCCTCCTTAGGATTTGTCATACTGTCTTTAAAACTTCCAGTTAACATAAAAAAAAAAAAAAGTTGGAACATTCCTTGTGTTTATACAACACCAGTACAGACCCTATTACAATTGTGTCTGAAAACGATGTTTGAATCCTGCCAAAGGTGGCCTCAGACTGCCACAGCTGATGCTGCAACTGCTCTGTCCGCACAATATGTTACAAGGGTAAACAAGGTCTATGTTCAAACACCACTGAGAAAAGTTGAATTATTTGATACAACAGTGACTATGACTGAGCGGTCTTCATAGATCAGGGCAAATAGTGACTCCCTGCATTTAATCACAATTGGCTGACATTGAACATGATTTGCCCTGGCCTAGGCTAACCTGTCAAGTCACGTACACTTCACCTTTTTGTGTATCAAGTTCTCTGTTTAGCACTTTGAGATCTGCTGATGAACAATGCTATACAAGAGCTAGGTGTCAGCACTCATGTTAAGCTTATCATCCTGAAAGCTTATCTAAATTCTTCATAATTGTGTTTGAACATGAAAACATTTTGTAATGTAGACAAATCCATTTGTGCTGGATTGACATACAATGGATGTGGTGGAAAGGATGTATGTGTTAGTTAAAGTCATTAAGCACAGAACTTCTGAACATGTCTGTATTTAATAACAAGAGGACGGTCGTGTTGAAGCATAAGACTAGAAAAGAGGAGACTTGGATTTTGTTCCTGACTGACACAGAATTGCCCGTGAAAAAATGGGCAAAATCTTTGTATCTATGTGACCTTGATTTTGGCTGTATTTAAATGCATGTTGTTCAAATGAGACCAGTTTACCAAGCGAGTAAGGCCAATCTATATATCTGAGCTGTCCCCATCATTATTTACTACTCTGTCAAGTTTAGTGTCATACAAACTACACCAGCAATGATTTAATGTTGTCTCCAAAATAATTGATAAAGATATTGGCTAATATTGGGAATAGGGATCCCTCTGGAACCCCACTAGAAGCATCCTCTTCACTGATGTTTGCATAGTGCTAATTTTTTTAATCAATCATCATGCAGGACTAAGTCAAATGCCTTACAGAAATCTGTTATGTCAACATGGCTACTGTTATCAACTAAATTTGTGATCTTAAAAAAATTATGTAATTCTTATTAATTGCATTCTGTATCTGTCTTTCCGATATCTTGCTTTGTCAGTTCTCTTTTTAAATATTGGTATGAGATTATTTTTTTTCCCAGTTCTCTGGAATTTCCTCACTGCTTAAAAAATTATTAATGGTTCAGAGAGCTCCTTGACCAATTCTTTTAACACTCTTGGGTGCTAGTTATCCAGACCTGGGCATTTAAATATATGTAATTATGACAGCTGCTGTGTAACATCCTCCCTAGTAATTATTTCATTAACACTGTAAGATATGAATATTTCTATCCTGTATTTTGAAAAAGACGCAGGATGAAGTATTTTGAATATGGCTGCCTTTTCTTCCTCGTGATAGACAATTTTACCATCTTTATCTAGTATTGTACCAGTGCCATTGGTAAGATTTCATATGTTTCATAGGTTTCATATGTTTCAAAGACTTTCTTGTAATTTTCCTTAACCTTACAAACCAGCAGTTAGAAAATGCAGACAATTGATAAGGGAAGCTGGTGGTCTCAGTAAAAATCTGTGGCAATTAGGGCTAAGGGCTATAGGATGGAAAGGGCTACAAATGAGTAAAAGTGCTATTATTAATCAGTTTGATTTTTTTTTTTAAGATAGGTGAACGTAAAACAAACAAACAAAAAAGAACCTCTCTCCAAGTAGTATGTCCTGATGTTTTAAAGAACTATTCATTTAAAAAAGACTTGTTGATGTTTATAAAGCTCTTTTTAGTATCTGACTAGACATGGAGTGCTGTCATATGCCCAAAGGATGCAAACTGAAAAAAACTTTTATTATTATTATTTTTTTGCTAATTGCAATATCTAAAAGCAATCTTTAAGTATTGCTGGTAACTGCCCTAGGTATACATTATTCAGTGTGTTTTCATGTTGATGTCCCTTTAATCATTTTCCTAACATGGTTAAAACTACCCCAACTTGATGCCTTGTTTTTCATAGGGAAACTTGAAAATTAGTTTTTCTGATTCCCTCTCAGCACTCCTGATTTTTCTGAAGCTCTGGGCTGAACTCTTTTTTTTCCCCCTCCCCCTTTTAATTGAACCATAAAAGCTGTCACTGTGTAATAAACCTAGCCTTTGGGCTTCAGTGATAAAATCTGTTTTTATTTGCTCACCTGGGAGTGGTACTGTACTCTCTTCTAGTCTTGAAAATTACTTATACACTCTTGCTTTTTGAGAAGAAAGTTGGTTATGCAAATCACATGCGTATTGTGGGGTTATACTTCATGCAACATACGGTTCTGAATTCTATAACATACTGTACGTACACTATACATTGCATATAGATCAGATCAAACGCAGATCAGATCAAACGCAGATCAGATATGAATGCATGTTTGAAAACTTTTAAATATGTATTTTCAAGTGTCAACAAGACTGGGAAACTTGTATTCTGATATATAATTTTGGATATTGGAAATATTATCCTGAAAGTCTAATAGCAAGAGAACATTTGTACTTACAAATGAAATTGTCTTTAATTAGAAAAAATGTACAAATTGAGTCCAGATCTTTAAGACTTGAACAGGATGTCAGCACTTGCTGCATTTGAAATAAAGGTGAGGAAGTGTGAGAAGGGAAAGAAAAGTTTCTCATTTTTTCATTCTACATCAGTTTCTACAAGTGAATTGAATGTGCTACTGAATGATACCAAATAATGTGTATATCTTGTTTGTTTATAATTAAAATATATTTTGGTGTGTTTGGTTTTACAGTTAATTTAATACTTGTAAAAAGTGCCGGGCTAATGGGCCTGTAAACTAAAAATATGCTTATGCACAGGAAGTGAAAGTGCAGGTTTCCCACACTGCTTTGTCAGCGTGCTTCAAAGCCTAGACCTTTGGTCTCTGAGTACTTTTCTATAGGGTTTTAAAGGTTAAAAGAAGATCGTGGTTTACATACACAAAATGCTTCAAAATGTTTAAATTTAATGAATATTTTTTAAAAACCATTTACTAATCTGTATAGTAAATACAAACTCATTTTCTTGGGTGGAAGTATTTTGGAGAATAGTAATTTAAACACTGTCGCGATGTGCAATTGGGATAGTGTAGTGTGATGAAATAGGTTGGGTAACTACACTGTAATAGGAGAATGTCTCTTCCATTTTCCTATTAAAAACTTTATTCCAGTTTGTACAGACCTCTAAGTCAAACAGATCTGTGAGATGAATCTGTAATGTATGTAAAGTTTCTGCCAAGACATTCTGTGGGTTTCTAATTAACATATTTTTTTATGGCAGACGTATGATGGCTCAACCAGATTCAGATCTAGAAGAGGATGCTCTGAAGGAGGATTTGAAGTTTTACTTTATGAACCCATGTGAAAAATACAGAGCCAGACGTCAAATCCCATGGAAACTGGGTTTGCAGATTCTAAAGATAGTTATGGTTACCACACAGGTAATGGGGGGTGGGGGGGTTGTTCTTACAAAAATAACACATGTAGGTGGAGCAACAAATGTCTTGGAATGTTGCTTCCCTTGGTTCATTCAAATGTCTTGGAATGTTGCTTCCCTTGGTTACTCTTTAACTGTCTAAACTTCCTTCCTGGGGGAAAAAAAAAAATCCAAGATCAGAGATGAGGAAAGAACTCTCTTAAAGGAGTATGAGTGGATATGGTGGGAGGAAACAATAATATAAGCTAAACTCCTAAATGTTCTTTGGTCACTACCTTGGCACTAACTGGAGCAATTTCAGTGAGGGGCTAACAGTGAGACAGATACTGCCAAAGACATTTGTTTCTAAACAATTCCCCCCCAAATCAAGCACCTCATTGTGGATCATTATGGTTCTGAATTGTTTGGCTTCCTTGGAAGCGCTGTGGCATACTCTTTGTACCTTCTCTTCATTGCACATGACCCTCCCCCCCCGCCATCACCTGGGGCCAATGTATTGGTATTGTCACCAGAGTTCCAATCCAGCAACTGCAGAGCCTGCATTATTAATGTAACCAGCAACTTTGAATGTTTGGTTTGTATTTGCAAATGCTCTTCTGACTGGCAAGAGCAGATTGACTAGGCAGTTAAAATTCTAAACCACTTTCTCTCCCCACGTGATGGGTTACAGACAGTGCATTAATTTGGCTACAGAGTCAAATCAGCAGTTTGTTTTGATCTCTAAAATATAGGAATCTCAAGGGTGAGATTTAACAAAATGGCATTAAATATATAGCTCTGACATATTCACTGAGCTTCAGGGTCAATGTCTGGAATTAACAGATGTGCTGAAATCAAGCAATACCTTCAGATATTACCTCTTGCTAATATCCTCCAGACCCCCTTCTAGCTAGAGAGGGTGATCTCAGTCTTTCTCTAATAAATAAATCTCTACCATTGCAAACATCAGTGCAGGAGTAGCAGCAGAGGAAGCACTAATGTAGACAGAACACTCACCTTTGCCTGGAGCTCTGACTGTGCTGTCTAGACAAGACTGGCTAAAATGACACCAGTAACAGAAGTCCTATATACACTAGTGTTCCCGCAATTGCTAACGGAGCTTTGCTGCTGTTGAAAACAGTGGGTAAGACTTCTTTGGGTGAGGTGGAGTGGGGAAGATGAGTATGGACACAGCCATGATGATTCCAATTCCATCAAGGTTTCTTTCAGAATATTTATCATAAGCTAAAAGGTAATACTGTCATGCCTGATTCTACTAAGCTGTTAAAGCCTTTTCTCATTGTCCAGGCCAGGGAGACACAGGTTATTACACTACCTTCTAGCTCTTATACACAGGAGCTTAATCATGAGTGGAATGAGGCAACACACAGCTTCAAAGCCCATCCGACCCATCCCATATCCTTCACCACCACTCAAAGTGCATCCTAATCCACAAGCATTAGTGTCTGTGCTGTCAATTTAACTTCTGGATTGCCGTGCTTGCTGTCCCAATCTCTCCTCTGCTTGGTCTCTGTGTTTGGGTCTGACTCTTCTGGGACAGAAGAGATGGAATGCTGCTTTGCTTTCTGAGGCCACCACCAATCAATTCAGGTACTTGGGTTTTTTGGCACCTTTCAGTGGTTCAGTGAAGTGGCTTTCACTTCTGGTCCATGTTCAGCAACTGATTGGGTGGCCAGGGAGAGGAAGCAACAGAATCACTGAAGGGAAGTACATTGCTATTTAAAGGGGGCAGTCTTGCATACTTGTAGCAGGCGTATGGGCGGGCCCTAATGACCATCTTTGTGTTTTGGAATGAGGCCAAGCTCCTTAGGGGTGACTGTGGTGTACTTCATGCTTATTATTGCATGATTGTCTCTGTCACTAGCTGTTTGAATCTGATGAGAAACCACTGAGTTTCAGTATGTTAAGCCTGTTAATTGGAGTGGCTTCTTCCATATGGTAAGGTGAAGGCAATTTTGTCCTTTCTCTGCTGGGTTGTAGAAGTAAATTTTAGGGGAAAGTTGTGTTAGGGCCCCTTAAGAATTACACGTGCTCCCCCCCCCAATCAGATTGAAAGCCTCCCACTTGCAGTACTCAGGGGAAAGGCTTTAATTTACTGATATTAGCTAGAAATTGTCATGAATTCTTTCCTAAACTTACGTTAACAGCTTTGCAATCCAAAGAGCATCTAAGCAGAACTCCTGCTAAATCCCCCGAAGAATCTTGCAAACTTTTTGGCCCGAGTTCAATATTTGTTCTAAAGGCCTTGTGGATATAACCAGGCACTGATGACCTGGAATCCTCTGTTCTGGTCATCCTGGCTGCAACCTGCCACATTACGTAAATAGTTCACTCTGAATAGCATTGCTTTGTGTACTCACTTAGCCAAGAGCTACCTAGTTACCATGTAGGAGAGACAAGAAATTACTCACTGGAGAAAAAAGAAATAGATTTTATTTTGATATTTAAAAAGCACCTGCCAGACAGTAATTCAGATTTCATATACTGTTAATGCTGGGAATAAGAATAGGGGCTTGCTTAACTTTTAATGGGGATTTCTTTGTACTCTCTCTCCTCCCTTGTTTGTTTGGTTTCTTGCAGATCTTGAAAAATTACACACAGCCTAGCCAAAGAACTAAACCTTTTAATCAGAGGCCGAGATGAAAACTAATGGGGAAGAGACAATGCTCTGGTGGGACCCTGGGTCCCTTAAATCCTTGCTATTGGGTTTGGGGAGAGTGCTAGGATTCCTGTCACTTGGGATTTCTGTTCAGAGGGTCCATTTATGTATTTTTCCTTTGACTTATGGAAGGGATATGGGGACTCTCTGCTAGTCTACATAAATGTCCATGAACAACTTTAGTGCCTGCCTCTGCTGCTAATTATAGATTCCCCAAGCAGCACCTTTATGAAATTAACTTCATTTTTGTCACTTTCAGTGGTGCCCACTGGGTTCTGTATCGTTTTGTTTCATTCTAGTGCGGTGCTCAGAAGCAGACAAACTAGAGCTCTTCGCAGGCTCAGGAAGACAGCTTCCTTAATGCAGTTCTGTCTTCAGGCTAGTACTATTTTTCTTCAGTGAAAGGTTAGATTATACAGAAACCGATGAGTCCAAACACTTCATGTTTGCCAGTAACAAGTGAGAGAGTTTATTTTTCAGGCTCTGGGTTCCTTCCTTTGCTCTCTCCTTTTTCTGCTCTTCCACTGTGAGGTTCCAGTTGCCTTACTATGTTCTTCTTTCATGCCAAAATATATGTGGAGTAAACCACTTACATTTTTCTTATGAAAATTGTTTTTAAAAGGGTGTTAAAGTGTAATGATAGGAAACTAGCTCAGTGAAAATAGCTCTGTCCCCATGTATATTAAGATTCTTATCTTACTAGATTAGAGACAAAAACAGTTTTTTAAATACTGTTATCTGTAAAGGCTCTGCATTGCTATGGATTAGTGGACTGGACTCTATTCTGTCTCCTGCATCATCAACAAAACTGTCAGCTAAATTCTAATTACAGAAATCTTATTACTGGTGATGTAAGTGACAGAAGGAATCCAGCCTGACATTCAGATCTCAGGATGAGTTAGAAAAAACTAAGTGGACTTCAAAAGGAAGTATTTGTGTGATAAACTTGAAACCACATTATGTTGTTTGAAGATCTTTGATGACTGACCACAAATTCAAAGTGATTTCTTAGATTTGAATGACTTCTCTCCTATGAGGGGGAGGGGCGGCATGAGGTGAAAGAATTGCTTTTGCATTTTCCACAGAAAATTCTTAGCTTTGCTGATTCAAATAGTTTCAAAGACTTGTACTATGAAAAAAATTACTGTGCATGCTCTTAAAATAAGTGAAAATGCATCTCCTGGGCTGTGCTCGATAATGACTATGCACTAAGTGACTAAGCTCCAAAGTAAAGTAGTAAGAGTTTCAGTATTTCATGGCATGCATGTAAATAGTATATTTCATTCCCTTGTTTTCAGCTTATGCAAAGTGGGATTTTGTTTTCCAGGCTTTGACAAAAGAGACCCTTTAGTATTTTTTTATGGTCTTATATTGTAACTAGAGCTGTCAGTTAATCGCAGTTAACTCACGTGTTAAATAAAAAAAAAAATAATCGCACTGTTAAACAATAGAATACCAACTGAAATTTATTAAATATTTTGGATGTTTTTCTACATTTTCATATATAATATATATATATATATATATAAAATATAGTATTCTGTGTTGTAATTGAAATCAGTGTCTATAATTTTTTATTACAAATAATTATTGCATGTAAAAATGACAAGCAAAAGAAATAGTATTTTTCAGTTAACCACATACAAGTACTGTAGTGCAATATTTGTCATGAAAATGCAACTTACAAATGTAGATTGGGGGGGTGTGTGTTTGTTGTTTTGTGGTTTTTGTTCTGTTCCATAACTGCACTCAAAAACAAAACAATGTAAAACTTCAGAGCCTACAAGTCCACTCAGTTCTACTTCTTTAGTCAATCCCTAAGACAAATAAGTCTGTTTACGTTTACTGGAGATAATGCTGCCCTCTTCTTATTTACAATATCAACAGAAAGTGAGAACAGATATTTGCATGGCACTTCTGTAGCTGGCATTGCAAAGTATCTATGTGCCAGATATTCTAAACATTCATATGCCCCTTCATGATTCAGCCTCCATTTTAGAGGACATGCTTCCATGCTGATGATGCTCGTTAAAAATATAATGTGTTTGAATTCCTTGGGGGAGAATTGTATGTCTCCGGCTCTATTTTGTCCGCTTTTTGCTATATATTTCTTTTTGTAGAAGTCTCGAAGGATGACTCAGCACATGTTCATTTTAAGAACACTTTCGCTGCAGATTTGATAAATGCAAAGAAGGTACCAATGTGAGATTTTTAAAGATAGCTATAGCACTTGACCAAAGGTTTAAGAATCTGAAGTGCCTTCCAGAATCTGAGAGGGATGAGGTATGGAGCATGCTTTCAGAAGTCTTAAAAGAGCAACACTCCGATGCGGAAACTATGGAACCCGAACAATCAAAAAAGAAACTCAACCTTCTGCTGGCGGCATCTGACTCGGATTATGAAAATGAAGGTGCATCAGTCTGCACTGCTTTGGATTTTTATTGAGCAGAACCCTCCATCAGGTTAGGCAAATGTCCCCTGGAATGGTGGTTGAAGCATGAAGGGACATATGAATCTTTAGCACATCTGGTACATAAAATATCTTGCAACGCTGGCAGTACTATGCAAACACCTGCTCTCACTTTCAGGTAGCATTGTAAACAAAAAGTGGGTAGCATTATCTCCTGCAAATGTAAACAAACTTGTCTGAGGGAATGGCTGAACAAGAAGTAGGATTGATTGGACTTGCAGGCTCTAAAATTTTACATGGTCTTATTTTTGAATGCAGTTTTTTGTATATATAATTCTACATTTGCAAGCTCAAATTTCATTAGGAAGACATTGCACTACAGTACTTGTATGAGGTGAATTGAAAAATCCTATTTGGTTTTTTTACAGTGCAAATACTTGTAATCAGAAATAAAGTGAGCACTGTACTCTTTATATTTGTGTTGTAATTGAAATCAGTATATTTGAATTTGTAGAAAACATCCAAAAATATTTAAATAAATGGTATTCTGTCGTTTAACAGTGTGTTTAATCGCACAATAGCCCTAATTGTAATGTTAACTTTTTTTAAAGGAGTCTTGTACTGACACAATACAGAAACTTCTTACTTTCCAATTTGTGCTAATTATAACTTGAAGATGTTAATCCCTGTGTTACTATCATCATTATGTTAATAATGGAGTTGTATTCTAACTTGAATTTTTTAATTTTTTTTAGCTTATTCTTTTTGGTTTGAGTAACCAGTTGGTAGTTTCCTTCAAAGAAGAAAACACTATTGCCTTTAAGCATCTGTTTCTGAAAGGCTACTCAGGGGTTGATGAAGATGACTATAGTTGCAGTGTATACACACAACAGGATGTTTATGACAGCATTTTTTTTGCTATTAATCAGGTGAGTGTTCAGTACTCATGCTGTTCATTACACACAGCTTAAAAGTCATAGCCAACAAGATGTTGCTCAGTTTCCATTTTCTGTTCTGGTGAGTTTCATTCAGATTGCAAATATCCTAACTGGTCATCTGATTAAACTAAACAGTCAAAGTGAAGTTTCACTGTTTGTTTTCGTGTGTATGCTTAACCTTCATCTTTTTTGTAATTCGTCACAACGGAAACACTGAAGTTGTTCATATTAGATTATTAATTTCCAAACTTGCTGTGGTAGATGATTTAGGTTTTACTTTAAGTAGAAATGGACTTGAATATAGATACCTTCCAAAAATTCATGCTTAGAGTTATAGTGAATCACAGCTTTGTAGTATTGTTGCTGGAAGTCTCAACATGGGAATGCAGTATTTCCAGGAATATCAGGACACGGCCTTAAGTTTAGTATGGTATTTTAAAATGAATTTGGATAACATGATGAACAACACCATTAAATAATTATTTGCTGGAATTTTATCCTTTTTTTTTTTTTTTTTTTTATTTTAAAATTTTTGAACAGTTTGTGTTAACATGCACATAAAATAGAAGATGATGGGAAAACAAAAGGTTATGCTTCTGCAGAAAATAAAAAAAAAAAATTTTTTTCTTGGTTTAAAAAAAAAAATCCCATAAGGGCCCAGGTCTTTTCTGTGGTCCAGTACAGTTCAGAAATGTGGGGCTTTAAGTCATCCTTACTTGAGCCTTTCCAGTTTGGCTCAGTTTAGAGCAACTTTACAACTGCTCAGCATTTTGCAGACTGGGTAATGGTCCCCATGCAGCCTTTATAACTGTTAGGAAGTGGTGGAATGCCAAGGTCATGCCCCTTCTCCTTTGGCCATACTCCCACTTCAGGGCTCTTTGCCTCCTGGCAACCCCCACAATGCTGGGAAATTATCAGCAGAGCAAAGCCACTGTTTCTGCTGAAGCAGGCAGAATGAGACAGGATCTAGCCTGTGTGGTGTAAAATGGTGGTGACTGACCTGTAGATGTCTCTTCTCAGATCTCCTTCACAATTTTCTTCAATTGTGCTGCTATTTTACTTTTAATTTGTTATTTCTTTGCTTTCTCTCTCTCCTTCTTGGTTTACTACTTTCTTCCTCCTTTTGTAGGCGCTAAGGCTGATTTGAAGCCCCAGCTAGAAGACTAGTGAAAGGATAGATTTATATCGTCAAGCAGGAGTCAAGTATGTGATACAGGCATCACATATAGAGGCCTCTCTGTACGATGTCTATATTCTATAAATGTAGACCTTTTATAGAGGAGCTTTTTCCAGTCGCCATAGCTTTGTTTGTTAGGGCTTTGCAGGTTTTCCGACTTTAACCCTTTGGTTGAGTGACGTCAGCTAGTTGTTTGGCACGCATATATGACTGAGATTATCAAAAAAGAGGCCAGTGATTTGTGGCTGCCCAAACTTGAGACCTTAAAAGAGCTTGGCTTGACTATTTTTTTTTTTTATTTCCCAGACGTTGTGCTCAGAACTTTCTGAAAATCAGGCCTCTTCTAGGTCTGTCAGTTTGGGCACCTAAAATCAGTAGCTGTTTCTTAAAAATCTTGGCCTTGCGTATCCCATAACTCCAAGGCAACAGCGTGCAGCCTTCCTATAGTTGAACTGTGACAATATTCCAATGCTTATAGCAGCATACTGTATGCTCCATAATATTTCTGAAGGGAAGGGTGAAAGCTTCACTCAGGGCTGGATTGCTGAGGCTCAGCACCTTCAGGCTGAATTAGCTAGAGAGCAGGGCTGTTAGAGGGGCGTAGCGCAGGGCAATAAGGATCAGGGATGCCTTGAGACAGCAGTTTGAAGTTGAGAGCCACTAATATTTGTTGCTATGTTCAGGAGTGCAGTGTTTGTAGTGCTAGGAGGTGATTCTGATTGGTGCAGATGATGATGTAATTGTGTGTTGCTTTGCAGGGCTCTGTTGGCTTTCAGTTAATAGGATAAAGATTTGCTTTCAAACCAACACAACTTTTTTATTAAAAAACCTCCACTGGAGGAGAGAGTCACACAAATCTCTAGCTGTCCTGGGACCCCTCCTCCTCCTGGGACTTCCCTGCACCCATCAGCACTGAGGAGGATGGGCGGTGTTGTTTTGTTTTGTTTGTTTGTTTGTTTTTTGTTTTGTTTTGTTTATGTCCAGGGATCATATCCAGCCTTCTCATTTGGAGTATGATGCAGCAGGTACTGTAGTTCAGCAGGGCCAAACTGCAGAGAGATGGGTGTTGATGTTGAGTGCAGTGGGTGCTGTGCTGGACTGATGGGAGAGGAGTGGAATGCAATGGGTTGAGATTGGAGCCGGGAGGTTGATAGGTGTGTTGGTGTCTTGGGGCGGGAGCATAGGAAAGAGTTTTGCGGCTGCACAGGAAGGTGTGCGCGGAGCTGCTCGGTTCGCATTGCTAGTATCGCCTTGAACGTATCTGCTTGGTGCTCCATAACGTTTTTAAGAGCCACTCCATGGCTTCATTCTGGCGTGTCGTGTTCTCCTTTCGATCCCTCTTCTCGCTGTCCCCCCACTCCTTCAATTCCTGTTTCTTGGCTGCGGAGTGCATCATAACGTCCTGCAGAAGGTCCTCCATAGTTCTGTGTGGCCACTTTCTTATTCTGCACAGCCATTCAGCTGGTGATAACAAAGAGGGGGGCTGTGCTCTCAAGGTCACCTCAGTGAAGTTTAAACACGATGTTTTACAGGAGCAGTACTGTTTGTAACACACAGACCACTGATTCAGTGATTCTTAAAACGCAGCCAGTACTCTGATGCCGATCACTAACTGGCTGACCCCAGGAAGGCACACGCGAGCCACAAATCATGAGTAGCCACAGGGGCAGGGTAAATCAGTGTTCCCAGACCATGCTGTATACTGGGCATGTGGTTCTTGGGGAGAGCCAGCACTGTAGGGAAGGCCTGATAATCATTCCTGTCCCCACAGGATGTGATTATTATCGAAGATATCTCGCTGCTGAGGGTAAGCAGGGAATCAAAGGAGGGTCTTCTCCTAGACTGCGGCTTCCGCCCTGGCCCTTATGTGGCTTGCCTGTGTGCAGCAATGGTTCTGCTCCACCCCCACCCCCAGTGACGGCACAGTGGTATGGGAAAGTTACTGTTAATGGGGCAAGAAACACAGCGGCTCTGCCAAAGAATCTGCGTCAGCAGATTGTCCAGTATCTCCATGAGAGTTTCCTGGAGATCCGAGGCAAATTCTCATGAAGTGAGGGAGTCGATCAACAGCCTCTTCCACCTCTCAGACTAGGCATGTGGTGGTACGCGCATCATGCAGGCACAAACCTGCACTCGGTTTCTTTGTGGCAGGAATCTTCCCAAGCTTTGTGTGTGCTCCATGGATGCATATTGTCTAGTATATGTGTGGTTTTGCTAGCTTGCAGTTTAAGCAGCAGCTCTTCTCTGCCTTGTCCAGCGAATGGGCAGAAAAATGAATAAAATAATGTGATGTGACTTGGGTCTGAGTGTGTTGTACTGGCCTGGCCTAACATTGTTGGGATAGAAACTGTGAACCATTTATACCTCCAATCTTTGTCTATAAAGCTGTTTGCCCTAAATCTTGTGGGGGTAGGGGAAATCTTAACTTGCTAAATTTTCTACCTATTTCAGGACTGAAAATCTTTTAAAAACAAAAATGTAAAGACCTTACAAATGTTGATATTCAGCTTTTTTTTTCTTTTAAACTAGTCACCTTATGAAAGTTCTTAAAAGTATGAGAATGGTAAGGGTGGTTGTACTAACTTCCTTTATAATCTTTCCATCGAAGTATCTTAAAGCTCTTCAAACAAGAGCTCTGAACATCCCGATAAAGCAGGCACATAATAGGCACTTGGGGAGAGTGGTGTTTAAGTAGCTGAAGCACAGGGGACTGAGCCTGGGCTCCTAGAATATGTTCCAGGCCCTGTTACTGACTACTTGTGTGACTTTAGACATGTCTGTCATGTTGCACTCCATATGATTTTATGAAAATATGGTGATGAGTGTGAATATAATGCAACTGGAATATGCTTCATGCAAAAAGTCTATTGTAAGGTACCATTAGAAAGCTTATACTCTACTGAGTGTGGTCATCCAATTTGTGTAAATGTGTCATTCTTGTATCTGAAACTAGAAATATGAAATATAACTCAGGTCCTATTGTACTTATGCAAAGTGTGGGCCATTAATGGTGGTTTGGAATCTTGATCACTCCCGTCAACTAGGACAATTGGATTTAAATGGCTCTGTTTACTTGCAAGCCTTCCTGTGTGTCAGACCAGGAAGAGTAAAGTCTTGGGGTCTCCCAGGACGGGTGACCCATGTCACCTGTTACAAGAACGCCTCACTTAAGGTTGTAGTTATGTTCCTGAAAAAGGCGACTTTAAGTGAAACGATGTTAAGCGAATCCAATTTCCCCATAAGAATTAACGTAAGGGGGGAGGGGAGTTAGGTTCCAGGGAAATTTTTTTCACCAGACAAGAATATATTATACTGTGTGTGTGTATGTATGTGTGTATGTATATAAAAAAAGTTTTAAACAAACAATTTTAATACTGGTACACAGTGATGATGATTGTGAAGCTTGGTTGAGGTGGTGAAGCCAGAGGGTGGGATATTTCCCAGGGAACGCCTTACTGCTAAATGATGATCTAGCAATTGGCAGACCCTCAAGGGTTAACTCTCACATTCTACAAGGCAGCAGGAAAGGAGGAAGGGTAAACAGAGACAGAGAGATGCACTCTGTGTGCATTTTCCCTTTACACTGCCTTGTTAATTAGATCAGCAAGCTGAACTGCAGCTGCTGCCCTGTCATGTGGTGTGTCCCCTGCTCTGTGGAAGATGGGGTAAGCGAGGTGCAGGAGCAAGGGGGAGGGGGACACCCTAACATTAGTCCCCCTCTTCCATCCCCTTACCCCCAGCAAGCAGGAGTCTTGGGGAGCAGCTCCAAGGCCGAGGGCACAAGGAGCACATAGCAGTGTGGGGAGAGACAACTGAACTGTTGACAATTGATAGCCTGCTGAGCAGCTGCTGCACAGGGAATTTAGGGGAACAGGGAGCTGATGGGGTGGGGGGGAGCTAATGTGGGGAGGGGCTGCCGGTCCACCCTGATTCCAACCCCCCCCCCCCAGCTAGATGCAATGGGCTGCTCTTCCTTCAAGCAGTGGACAAAGCAGGCAGCTCCAAAATGCCATTAGAAAGGAGCATTGCACAACTTTAAATGAGCATGTTCCCTAATTGATCAGCAATGAAACAATGTTAACCAGGATGACTTTAAGTGAGGAGTTCCTGTGCTGGAATCCATCTTAAACCTGGTGCTTTCCTATTTAGAAGGAGGGATGGGGACCCAGAGAGACAAAAGTTTCCTACCTTGTGCCAAAGCTATGTAAGGGGGTGGAACAAAACCTGTCACAATGTCCTTGTAGAGTATAATTGTATTCACCTGTCTTGTCCAGGCTTGACTAGTTTTGAGATCCTTGAATCAAACTTGATATGCAAATACAAAGTGTGTATGAAAAGCTGATACCGTGGACCATTAATTTGTTAACGGGCTGGGGCGGGGAGCCTATTTGAATGAGTGGACAAAGAAAACATATTTATGGGCATCAGTCATTTTTTATGAATAGGCAGATGTGAGGATAATTAAGTTAACTGAAAAGGTGTGTTTTATTTTTGAATTAGTACTGCCAATTGAAGAATATATCCCTGGGCACACTTGGTTACGAACAAGATGAAGATGATGTGGCAGGTTTACAGATCTGTAAACAACAGTACAAGAAAGGCACAATGCTTCCTTCCAATGATACACTGAACATAGACATTGCAATTGAAACAGGTACAGTACTGCTGTAAATTTTAAAAAAGTGTTGCCATGGACATTTTATGTATTGTAATGGCAAATCATCAACAGTAAGTTTGTATTTTATTTGTGCGGCAATCATACTTTAACCTAGGAAAGTTAAAGAATAAAACAGGGGAGAAGTGGGTTAATATCCACCTAGAAATTACTGCTTTACAGCATAAGCATTGTAGGTGGTCATAGTAAGACTTTCTATCTGAAGACTTTTCTACTGTTGACCTTCTACATGAGAGAAGCTGCTGATCAGAGACAAGATAGTGAATGTTTGTTGGATGCTGTCAACCACCATTAACTTCAGTGGTTGACAGCATTCAAAAAATATTCACCTTTCAGTACTAGGGTCCTACAGAAGACGCCTGCACCTTCTCATGGCCCCATTAACTTCAGTGGGGCTCCACACAGTTACAGAGATTTGCCCACAACGAGCAGCTTGCGAGATTAGGACCTACATCTGTGTCCACCAGTATCCAGTTACCTTAGTTTTCTCCCTTACCATATTTGTAAAATAGTCATTTTGAATGAAACTTGTAAAAATCTTTTCCCCCCACCATAGACTGTATTCACCTAGAGCCACAGAAGCTAGCCACTAAAAGATCTGGTGATTTGAAGATGGTAAATTCATCATTTTTCAACTTTGAATTTTATAGGTAAGGTGAGTTTTGAAGACCCATCCATTCGTATGAAAATAATGGAATCTATTGTATGTAATTCACTGCCTTTATTTTTACTGTTCAGGCTTATACAGGTTGAAATCTCCTTTCAACTTAAAGGCATTGATCTACAAACAATTCATGCCAGAGAATTGCCTGACTGCTATGCCTTTCAGAATACTGTAAGTGCATTTCATATGTATGACCGCGGACACAAATGTTCTAGAGTCCAGCACATTTCTTATTGGTGTCCTGACTGCAAAATAGAAGAAATTCATTATGCACTTTCCATCAACACCTGTGCAAAATGATGGGATTGCTTGTGTCAGTGAGACAGACCTCTTACTATAAGTAACTATTCATTTTCCTCAAACATGGTTCTCCTCTTCTAATGAAGAACAAAAAACACTTAAAAAAAAATTGTGGTAAAATCATTGATTGCTTTTGCACTTGCATATTGTTTCAGATCTATTTTTCCATGTATATTAATCTATGATAGCTTTATTCACAATTACCTAGATTGAGCAATACAATTACCTAGATTGAACTGGTATTGCTCAATCTAGGTAATTGTAAATACCTAGATTTTGACTCTGCATCTTTTGACATGGTTAATTTTGCTAGTTTTGCTTTCATCAAATAATCAATCTTTACACTTGTGTTTGCAGATTACTTTCAATAACAGAGCCCACAGTGGTAAAGTAAAAATTTATTTTGATAGTGATGCTGATATTCAAGAATGCAAAGACTGGCATATATCTGGATCTAGTAAGTATGGTGCATATGTGCTCTGAATGGTGAATCTGATGTTTCCAGTAAATTTAGATCATTCTGTTCCACTTCTGAAAATATATACAGGCATGTCGCGTCTTGCGCAAGGGTTCCGTTCTGCGGTTACTGCGTAAAGCGGGAACTACGTATAGCCAGAACCCATTCACTTCAATGGGAGGCGAAATTCCGCCCCCTGCAGGAAGTTCAAAAATTTTTTTCCCCTTTTTTTTGCTTTTGGGGACCGCGTACAGCTGAAATCGCCTATGTTAAATATACCTGAGACGCGACATGCCTGTACTACAGAAAAATATACAAATGTGAACTGTGGCTGTATTTAGAAGTAAGTGGCTAAAGTGTCAGCATTTTAGAAACTCTACTGAAATGCCTGAACACTAGGGCAGCATTGACTAGTGGATAATATAAGCCAGGCCTGCACAACATGCGGCCCGGGGCCACATGCGGCCCGCATGGGCTCACTGTGTGGCCTGCGGGGAGTGAATAGCGGTGGGGCAAACCAAGCAGTGGGGTGGGGGGAAGCTGATGAGGATAGGGTGAGGGCGGGGCTTTTTGGCCCGCATTTGGTTTTTTTGCAGTAATATGGCCCTCACTGCTTTCCAAGTTGTGCAGGCCTGATATAAGCTATAGATGGAAATGATGCATAGGAGTACTCCTTGCAGCACACTGTCTAGTATATTGTCTAATGTGCTTATTAAATTGTTCAGGCTTGGGATCTGCATGCCTGCCCTGACAGAAACATTCGCATTAGGAAATGTTTTTGTATGTTCTTCCAAATTTTGACTTCCTCCTAGTTATGCTTCCATGTACCACATTGGTATTTGCACCTTTCAAATACGTGTGACCATTTGTACTATTTATCCCTCACTGTTTGTATTTGGTAGATGTAACCCAGCGTGCTGGGAATTGAGATCTGGCTTCTATTGCTGACTCTGCCTTTGCCTCACCAAATCTCCTATTTTCTGCCCTTTATATTACTGCCTTTGTGTTACTTTTTCTGACCGCACTAGTGTTCGCACCATGTCCCAATTCACTCTCCTGTTTCTACTTGTGATATTGGTGTTTGCTCTTTTCCTCTCCCACGTCAGTAACAAAATGTTAGACCCACTTTTATTTAACACCAATATAGTGAAAAGTAGGAGCCTAATAACCACAGACCAGATCCTCCCATCTAACTGACCTTTATTATTTTTATGGACCCTGTATCCTGAGGGTGATCTGAACAAGTCCACAGCTACAGAAAATAGATCAGCTTGCCTATTACCCCAAGGTGCTGTTCCTGCATATGGGCATCTCAGGTGTAGAAACACCGAGGCCATGCCTTGCGCTCCAAGGAGGCTAGTTTGACAGTGCAGTGAAAATCCTTAAGGGACAGGTTTATGCTATTTTAGAGATGGATTGCACCATCAGAGTGAGCTTGAGGAACTGTTTCAGAACAGGAGTAAAGAATTGTAGGACTGGAAGGGACCTTGAGAAGTCATCTAGTCTAGTCTCCTACACTCAAGGCAGGACTAAGTTTTTGGTTTTTTTTTCTATACCTGGGTGGCCAATCTGAGCCTGAGAAGGAGCTAGAATTTATCCATGTACATTGCCAAAGAGCCACAGTAATATGCCAGCATCTCCCATCCACTCCGCCACCCCACTCCTGAAGCTTCCTGCCCACCTGCAGCCCCACCTATCAGCATCTATCTCTCCTTCCCCACACATCCTGGTCAGCTGTTTCCTGGTGTACAGGAGGCTCGGGATGGGGAAGGAGCGAGGGCATGGTAGGCTCAGGGGAGGGGGCGGGAAGGAGTGGAGCGGGGGCAGGGCCTGTGGCAGAGCCAGGACTTGAGCAGTGAGCACCCCCCCCCCCCCCGGCACAGTGGAAAGATGGCGCTTGTAGCTCCAGTCTTGGAGTCAGCGCCTATACAAGGAGCTGCATATTAACTTCTAAACATGTGATTCCGGACCACAGGTTGGCCACCCTTGACTAGGCCATCCCTGACAGGTGTTTGTCTAAACTGCACTTAAAAATCTCCAGTGATGGAGATTCCACAGTCTCCCTAGGCAATTTATTCCAGTGGTTAACCACCCTGATATTAGGAAGTTTTTCCTAATGTGCTGTCTAAACCATCCTTGCTGCAATTTAAGCTCATCGCTTCTTGTCTTGTCTTGTCCCATCTTAAGGAAAACTATTTTTCTTCCTTTGCCTTGTAACAAACTTTTGCGTACTTGAAAACTGTTATAATGTTCCCTCCCAACATTGTCTTCTCCAGACTGAAAAAACTGTATTTGTTTAATCTTCCATCATAGGTCATGTTTTCTAAACCTTTAATAATTTTTTATTGCTCTTCTGTGGACTTTTTCCAGTTTGGCCATATCTTTCCTGAAATGTGGCATCCAGAACTGGACACACTACTCCAGTGGAGGCCTAATCAGTGTGGAGTAGAGTGGAAGAATTACTTCTCATGTCTTGCTTACAACTATCCTGCTAATACACCCCAGAATGCTATTTGCTATTTTTGCAACAGTGTTACATTGTTGACTCACATTTAGCTGGCAATTCACTATGAACCCAGATCTTTCTGCAGTACTCCTTCCTAGGCAGTCATTTCCCACTTTGAATGTGTACAACTGATTTGATTGTTCCTTGCGAAGTGGAGTACTGGGCATTTGTCCTTATTGAATTTTATCCTACTTACTTCAGGCCCTTTCTCTAATGTTCAAAATGATTTGGAAACTTTAATTCTATGCTCCAAAGCACTTGCAATCCTTCCCAGCATGGTATTGTCCGCAGACTTTATAAGTGTACTCTCTCTGCCATTGTCTAAATCATTGATGAAGATATTGAAAAGAACTGGACCCAGAACTGATCCTTGCAGGACCCTGCTCGATATGCTCTTCTAGCTTGACTGTGAACCACTGATAAGTACTCTCTGAGAATGGTTTTCCAACCAGTTATGCACCCACTTTTATAGTAGCTTCATCTAGGTTGCATTTGCCTAGGTTGTTTATGAGAGGGCCATGTGAGATAATATTAAAAGCCTTACTAAAGTCAATATATACCACATCTACCAATTCCCTCCTATCCATGGGGCTTGTTACCCAGTCAAAGAACACTATTATATTCCTTTGTTCTTGATAAATCCATGCTGTTACTTGTCAGAATTATATTTGGAAATACTTTATTTAAATGTCAAGTAAATACAGTATGTGATTCGGTCTTAGAAAAATCTAAGGTCTAGGTCAATGGACTTGGGATATTGTATAAGATTTTATTCCATCCGTTGTTTTTGTTATTTCACTACTTCAGATGAGTGGTTGGGGGAAGCAGGTTAACTGTTATGAATCTACCCTGTATGTCCTGCTGTGACCACATGATGCAATAAGCCATTGGCCTGCTTACTGTGTAGTGATCTTGAGACACATGCAGACGAATTGCATAAAAGGAGTTATGCCATGGTCTATTGTTTCTCTGACAATAACAGATACGTTGGTGACTGCTTACTCATTTTAACCAGTATGTCATGTCACTGGGTTCAGGAAGTCTTGTACGTAGCAATGTACATATTTTCGAACAGTCAGTAAACATTACTGTGTCTTAAGATCCCAAGATCTTGAGAGTCTGTTTTTGTTTAATATTTTTCTGAAGCTCATCAACTTTCTGTCTGGAGAAGTGAAAAGGGTTTAGAAGAGGAAGGGACAGATGTTTGCTAATATCTCTAGTGGATGCTGAGGCTTACAACTTATGTGCTTTTATTTTTAATGTCTAAGCAAATCACTGCTCTCTTCTAATGAAGAAACAGATATGCTCAATTCCCTTCTATAAAAGTATTGAGATGACATAAATATCTCTTGCTAACTTATCTTGTGATGGATTTAACAAGACTGCCTGCAATGGGAAATTTTTTTAAATAGGCTTTGACTCTGTTGCTCTGAATGAGCTTAATGTATTAAATTGAAATTCTAGGCTGGTCTTTTAACCAATAATAAATACTCAAACTCAAACGTCTAGAACACCTTTATTCCTATACTTCAAAATAATTCCTCTTTGACTAGTTGAAGCCTGTTATGTCTTTATCATGCGAACAAAGGAGATCCAGTGGATATAGCATACAGTATTTAGATTTTCAAAAAGCCTTTGATGAGGTCCTTAAGCAAGGGCTATTAAGCAAAATAAGCAGTCATGAGAAAAGAGGAAAGGTTCTCTCATGGATTTGTAACTTGTTTCCTATCTCTTAACCAAAGGTAGGAATAAATGGTCAGTTTTCAGGATGGAGAGAGGTAAATAGTGGTGTCCTCCAGGGGTCTGTACTGGGCCCAGTCCTTTTTAACATATTCATAAATGATCTGGAAAAAGTGGTAAACAGTGAGATGACAAAATTTGCAGACGTTGCAAAACTACTTAAGTCAAGTCCCAGGCAGACTGCGAAGATCTACAAAAGGATCTTACAAAACTGGGTGACTGGGCAACAAAATGGCAGATGAAATTTAATGTTGATTAAATGCAAAGTAATGTACATTGGAAAACAATCCTAACTATGCATATACAATGATGGGATCTAAATTAGCTTTTACCACTCAAGAAAGAGATCTTGTAGTCATTGTGGATAGTTCTCTGAAATCATCCACTCAGTGTGCAGTGGCAGTCAAAAAAGTGAACAATGTTGGGAATCGTCAAGAAAGGGATAGATAATAAGACAGAAAATATCATATCGCCTCTATATAAATCCATTGTACACCCACACCTTGAATACTGTGTGCAGATGTGGTTGCCCCATCTCAAAAAAGATACACTGGAATTGGAAAAGGTTCAGAAAAGGGCAACAAAAATGATTAGGGGTATAGAATGGCTTCCATATGAAAAGAGATTAATAAGACAAGGACTTTTCAGCTTGGAAAAGAGGCGACTAAGGGGGGATATGATAGAAGTCTATAAAATTATGAGCAGTATAGAGACAGTAAATAAGGAAGTGTTATTTACTACTCCTAATACAAGAAGGGGCCACAAAATGAAATTAATAGGTAGCAGGTTTAAAACAAATACAAGTGTATTTTCACACAACACACTGTCAACCTCTGGAATTCCTTGCCAGAGAATGTTTTGAAAGCCAATACTATAACAGGGTTCAAAAGGAAGCTAGGTAGATTCATGGAAGATAAGTCCATCAACAGCTATTAGCCACAATGTGCAGGAATGGTGTCCCTAGCCTCTGTTTGCCAGAAGCTGTGATTGGGTGACAGGGGATGAATCACTTGATTATAACCTGTCTGTTCGTTCTCTTTGGGGCACCTGCCATTGTCTGCTGTGAGAGGACAGGATACTGGGATTGATGGACCTTTGGTCTGACCCATTGTGGCCGTTCTTATGTTTTAGAAGCAGTGAGTGTTCCCTGCTTGTTCTTTTGATGGTCCTTACAAATAAAGAATGTCATCCACATTATATTTCTATCATTGAGCCTTTGTCTGATCACTTTAGAAAGTGACAGTAGTACTGAAAGTTCTACTTCAGAGCAAGACTCAGTATGACTGAATAATAGAAACCTGTTTCTTAACCACTAATGAATGTGGCCATCACAGTTACTATACAGGACTGTGGTATGTTTGATAGAACTGGGTAGGGTCTTACAGGAGATCCTAGTTAAGGAACAATGTGTTGTATCATCTTCCTAGCCAAATCTTCACAATATTTGTGTACTGTTATATTGAAACCCAAATAACTTTGTGTGTGTGTGTGTGTGAGAGAGAGATCACTTCTTACAATGGTGTCTCAGTTTACCACTTTTTGTACTCTACCTGCATATTAAGTAGTTGATCGGAGAACACTGAGTTGAAATACTTCTGCATTATAAATGGCTGACTTGTTTTGCTTTGAACAATTTTTTTTTTTACAAAAGCTGTTTAAGACCCTGTATCTACCAGAATATGTAGATTTTTACAAAACCTATATATGTGTATAGAAATTGAAAATCAATCCCTCCTTTGCTTACCTGCAAAGAAGAGCTGCATATCCCCTTGGATAAGATATAGGTTGTCACTTAGTCCTAGGATGACCAGACGGCAAATGTGAAAAGTCGGAGTAATAGGAGCCTATATAAGAGAGAGAACCAAAAATCGGGACTGTCCCTATAAAATTGAGACATCTGATCACTCTACTTAGTCCTAGTGTTGTGCATGGAATAGTGTTCCCTTACCTCTAACTGGTACAGCAGCGCTCAGTTGCAACTAGGGTGACCAGATGTCCCAATTTTATAGGGACAGTCCTGATTTTTGGGTCTTGTTCTTATATAGGCTCCTATTATCCCCCACCCCATTCCGATTTTTCACATTTGCTGTTTGGTCACCCTACTTGCAACTGATGAAATGGAGACTTCTAATTGCAGGTCTTCATTGGTGAAAAGCCTCTTGGTAAACTGTGTCAATGGGCCAAACTCTGCTCTTGCTTTTGCAACTTCATTGAAGTCAATAAGATAGCAAAATTACTCTTGGTGTGTGAGCAGAATTTGGCGTGTACATGAATTATTAATTTCAAATAGTTTAAAAAGAAAAAAAATCATTTCATTTTCAGGGCACAGTCCCGCAAACCCTCTGCATGTAATACCCTAGTGATCTGAATTACAGCTCTACATGTAGGAGGCTTCTCATGTTATCAATATGTACTAATTGTATTTTATATAGCTTATTTTTGTAGTGAGATGAGTCTACCAAGTGTAGCAAAATTTGTCATAATAAACTTGCAGGGAGATTTTATTGTATAGTTAGTTAGTTTTTCAAATGCTTATGGAAAGAATTCTGTGCCAGAAGAAATATGTAAAGATCTAACTGTTTCCTATTGTACTTTTTGTTTTTTTTTTATAGTAGTTCAGAAAAATACTCAATATGTTTTGGTTTTTGATGGTTTTGTCATCGTAAGTTGCTTTGCTTCCCTTATACTCTGCACACGATCCATTATTCTTGCTCTGAAATTGCAAAAAGTAAGTATAATATTTTCTTCCTTCTCTCTCTACTTATGTTTCCATTTGCTTTCCATATTTTAGGTCCACTAAGTAGTGCTATGTTTTGGATTATCAAGTAGTGAATCTGTTCTAGGAAAATATCTCTCCATAAGTATATTGCATCTGTATTATATCCAACATGATATTTAGGAAGGAGCCTAAGTTTATTGTATGCTTGTACAGTACACAAGTCTCAGTCCTGATTGGAATATCTGCATGATACTGCAATACAAATACATTCAATTCAGATCCATAGGTTGAAATTCTGGCCTCACGGAAGTCAATGTAGTTTTGCCATTGACTTCATTTGTGCCATTTTTTTGCCCCAAATCTTCAAGTCCTTGTTTGTTTGAAACTGTGCAAACCATACACCCTCATAATCCAAATATGACTAACTTTTTTCACTATAAGGCTGAAAAAGCCAGCTACTTAAATGTTCACTGAGTAAATTCCTAAGCGCAAAGGGCCTCATGCTTTTTGTCATATTGTTGCCCCACCCTTCCCTGATGCACATGTGAGAGATACTGATAAGATCTGTAGCTCAGGGAATCTGTTCCTAAATGTGTACATGGGAGGTGAGAGGAAAGCGCAAGATACATGATATCCAGTTATCTTAATCAACATACTGTCTTTGTAGCCATCAAAAAATTAATGGGACCTAGTTCAGCAAAGGGTTTGTCAGACTTTGAGGGATTGAGAGAGCTGTGCTGTCCCCTCAGTAGGGGAAGGAGAGAGTCTGTGGATTGGCATGCAGGATGCAGAAAGTGAAGTTGGTAATACTGCAGTAATGATAGCAGTCACCCTTTACAGAGTTGTATATGAATGTCCCGTAATTCTTTTCTGTTGATATTGCTAATACTGCCCACACATTATTTCTACAGTATTTGATAGAGCATATTCTTCCAACAGACCCCATTTAAATACTCTACTTGAGCAGTACTCAAGAACTGCAGCACCTGTCTGAGATTGCTTTTTTCTAGAGAGAAGTAGGTTTTGTAACCAAATCTCTAAATGTTTACTACAGAGATTTGTGAAGTTCTTTCTGGAAAAGTACAAACGCCACGTCTGTCATGCTGATCGTCTGGAGTTTATAAATGGATGGTATGTCCTGGTGATTATCAGTGATGTGATGACAATCATTGGATCTATAATGAAAATGGAAATAAAAGCCAAGGTGAGATTTAACACCTCCATAATATTTTCTTCTGTATTTAAGCATGGTTTTAACTGGACTAATGCAAGGAAAACCAAAGTTGTGACCATTAACTGCTTTGTCACAGCGATTTGGTTTGGTCTCTCTTCTTTTGATAGTGTATTCTCCTCTGCCTGTACCTGTCTTTTATTGTCTGTTATCTCTGGAATATGAGCTTTTTCTTTGTCGGTGGCACCAACTCAGCTCAGTCAAACTCCTGAGGGTCTTTTGTCCCTTCAGTCTTGAAACTCACGTTTTCTTAACTACCAAACCGCTTTTTTTTTTTTTTTATGGCCATAATTGTGGTGCTCAACAGCCAAAAAGGAAGGCCCGAGAGCAGCATCCTTTGAGTCAAATGCCAGTAGCAGGAAGGCACCTATTGCATGTTATGTTTTAGGGCCCTACGAAATTCAAGGTCCATTTTGGTCTATTTCATGGTCATAGGATTTTAAAAATAGTTAATTGCATGGTGCTAGATGTTTGCATCTGAAATTTCATACTGTTGTAACTGTAGTGGGGCAGTTACCTCACTCCTAGAAAAAAGGCTAGCTTGATTAGGGAAGCGGCCCCAGCTGGGGTCATGCCCCTGTCAGGCCAGACCTGGCCCTGTTATAAGGGCTCAGGGAAGAGCTGGATCAGTCTCTCTCTAGCTGTGGAGAGGCAAGAACCTGGATGCGTGGGAGAAAAGGGTACCTGGAGTGGAGCAGGGATAGGGAAAGCCCAGAGGAGCTGGGGAGCCCCAGCCTGGCAGCTTCCCATGCTGAGGCCTTGGTACAGCCTATGCAGGTACTGGGGCTGGGAGGTGCAGCCCAGAGAGAGACAGAAATTGCTGGTCCAACCTCCTTTCCAATGATGAGTGGCCATGACAGACTGCAGTCTGCCCCAGTGAGAGGGAGCTCGATGACGACTGGCAGTAGACACTGAGGCAAGGTGGGTGAGAGGGTTGGGGGTTCCCCTGAGAGGGGAGACCCAGAGCAAGGTACTGCAGAGGGCAGAACCCAGGATTAGGGGTATTGGGGTCCAGTAGGGACACGGGGCCTGAGACAGGAGAGACATTGGCCAGGAGGATTCGCTCTATATTCTGGAGAGCTAATTCCCAAGATGATCAGCAGGAGGCGCTGTGCTGGTGTGTCTTAGCTTTGCTACAGTAACCGTGAGGGTCCTGACCTTAAAGGGAGTTGTGGGGACTGCTGTCCATACTTCTGCGCTGCCTTCAGAGCTGGATTCCTAGCCAGCAGGCACTGAGCTTCCTGCAGCTGGAAGAGGTTCCCAGAGGGGGTCTGGCCCCTGCAGGGGAAGAGGCAGTCCTGTTCCTCCCCAGTCCTGCCAGGACTAGCAGCTGCAGCCCAGCACATGGTAGAAACCTCCTTCTCCTACAATAGCTAGATTTCACTGGGGAAGTCAGATTTCATCGTCTGTGACCCTGGAGGGGACAGTCAGGGGACAAGGAGTAGGGAGGGTTGGATGGGTTGGGGGTTCTGAGGGGGGCAGTCAGGGGGTGGGGGCCAGGCTGTTCGGGGAGGCACAGCCTTCCCTACCCAGCCCTCCATACAATTTTGCAACACCGATGTGGCCCTCAGGCCACAAAGTTTTCCCACCCCTGGAATAGCATCTAGTCAGTAATCTCGCCTTAATTCCGCATGTGTGTATGTGGAATTTGTTCACCTAGATAAGAGACACTTTAAAGCTGCAGTTCAGCAGCAACTTCAGACAGGAAAGAAGAGGAACAAATGGGGAGACCTGGCTCTGCTCCAGGAAAGTCCGAAGGTGAGGCTTGGGAAAGGTAAACATGGGTAGAGGATATTCTCAAAAGAGTAGAGCAGCTTTTTCCGGGAGAGGGATCGTTCAGCATCTCTCATTTGGGGTGAAAGAAGTGTTGCTCTTTGAGCAGAGTGGGGCTCCAGTAGCATTCACCCAAAAGATCCCAGGATCTCTTGGTAAGAACTGACCTCAGTCTGCCTTCCCATAAAATTCTAGCTACAGTAGAATCTGGAAGTTCATTCCATCTCATTTACTTGGCTTCTGTTTCAGAAACTGCTGCTGTAAATAGCATTTTTTTTCGGTCACATCTACAGATCTAGATCATGCCTCCATGTGGTAGGCACTGTACACATACCACATGCATAATAAACAGGTGGTTCCTGCCCCAGAGAGCTTAGCTAATAAATGCTGCCCATAATTCTTTCCTTTAAAAACTGATGGTAACACACTGCCTAGATTGTGCTCAGAAGAAGAAAATCAAGAAACCTTCAACAAAGAGGAGTCTCCTCTAAACTGTCCCCAAACGGCAGCTTGTGGGACTGGGAATGTCTCTGTTGTAATCCACTTTCTTAATGGGCTGTCAAACCTATAAGTACAGCAGCGTTTATTGCCACACTCATCAATCTGACTCGGTTACAATAAATGTGGTTTTATGATCCCAGCAGCTTTTTTGCCCCCACAACACACACGTATTTTGACAAAATTTGTGTAATCGCTTGTACCGATATGTGTGTCTTGGCCCATATTTTCCCAGAATGCCCTAATCAATTATGCTTCCCACATTCTAGAATGTCCCACTGCACAGGTATCTGGGAGGAATAAGCATTGGCTAAATTAATTACACAGGCACAGTAAGGCAAATACAGTAGAATAAGTTTGACAGGTTTGTCATCACCATGTGTTTGCCTGAAGAAAGGGCAAAGAGATACTAGTTGTTGTGATTTATGAACCGTAGTAACCAAGTGTGTGAGCAGGAAGCCCGTGACAGTTGACCATACCAGCAGCTAGTAACAAATTCTGTTTAAAGTTGTAGTGTAGGGCATTTGGTCATGAAGTCTCCCTCTTGTTAATTGTGAACCAGTGCTTGCGTAGTGAATGAAAATTAGTTTGCCATATGATTTAAAAATAAGAAACAGTGAACTTCCTTGAGAACTTAATTTCAGAACTGTCTATTATAACCAAAGTGAAATCCACACAGCATTTGCAGACTTCATGCAAATTTCTTTAAACCATTGTGCACCTTTGCCCATCTCCACAAAACCACTGCCTCTCTGTATAAGGCACCTCTCCTGAGTCACATATCGTCAAATAAATTGCTGTGTCCATTTGGCTTCAGTTGAATTCTAATGCCTCTGAAATTTTAAAATCTAACCTAAAAAGTTTCCATGTACCATCCTTTACCTGCAGAGTCTTAAACTGTGATACCTGTCAATGGGGGTTACCTCACTCACCTGCCTTTTTTTTTGTTTTTTGTTTTGTTTTTTTTTTCTTTTTCATTTCTTAGAACCTCACAAGCTATGATGTTTGCAGCATCTTACTTGGAACATCGACTTTGTTTGTTTGGGTTGGAGTCATCAGATACTTAGGATATTTCCAAACATACAATGTAAGCCTAAAATCAAATATTTAATAGTTGCGACTTATTTTAGTTCTGTTGTTTTATTCTAATGTCTTTAATGTGTGTATTGTCGTCTTTCTCCTCCTCTGACCCTTTGCAGGTGCTCATTTTAACAATGCAAGCATCATTGCCCAAAGTTCTAAGATTTTGTTGTTGTGCTGGGATGATCTATCTTGGCTATACGTTCTGTGGCTGGATTGTATTAGGGCCTTATCATGAAAAGGTATGTAAGCTCTTCTAAATGTGTGCGTACATATAATAATTCCATACTTAGAGTAAGTGCTATCATTTGGGGGAGGATATTCCTGCTTCTTAAGTTTAAAACGTAGCTCAGCCTTTGTTATGAAGCCATAACAACAGCTTTATGTTTCATGTGTTAAACTCTCACTGCCTTTCCAAACACTACACTGAGGATTTTCAGAAATTCCCCCACTGTTGTTGTGCTGTTGCGGCTCCAGCACTGCTGCAATGGTGGCACTCTGACATAGCCTGGGCCCTGATATATTTCACCTCCATGTTGACTCAGCAGGGTTTTGTATTACTTACTCACGGCTTTCTCCAAAGCTTCCCTCTGGGTGAAACTTTGCACAGTTGATCTTGGCCAAATGTAGGATGATTTGGAAAGTTGTTAATCAAAATAATTTTGTATATTTTTCTTTATCAATGTAGATGCAAAATATTACGTATACTTTTTTCCCCTGTATTCCAAACCAAATTTTTGTGCGTGCATAACTCAAATGTGGGAAGCTAAAGGCGTTAGCGTGTTTTATAAAGCTCTTTGCAAAGGAAACAACAACCGTCCAAGTTTAGAGAAGAGAGGCTGGTGTTATGAACATTTAGAATTTGCATATTTACGAATGCTCATTAGTAGAAAGAAATGTGTATACTGGTGTTCATTCTTGACTGGAGTATGTGTAATGTGACCAAATTAATGCTGCAACCCAAACATTTAACTTTGATTTCTCAAACATAAAATTACATTTATTTATCCTTTGCTCGTAATGCATTTTAATTGATGACTGAAAACTTCCTAAAAGCTTCTAGAATTTTCTGCAGAAATCCCATAATACCTTACACATGCCTCAGATGTCCCTGGGGATCTGTCCCTTTTAGCTGACATGTAAATATCATTTTTACTGGAACTGGCAAGTAGCAAGCATCTAATGATCTGAGTAAGCGAAAAAACAATCAATGAGATGTTTATTTACGTTGTCAAAACTTTGTCTTGTATGATTTTCTTGTCATTAAATGTTATGGCTCAGCTCATTTTGTTTAAGGCTCTAGCAACTTGCCCTAAATCTCACTAGATGGCAGTATTGTACCACATAGCACAGCCTATAATGGGCACTCGCTTTATTATGCGTTTTTGTGGCAGCTGACCAACTGCACTCTCAGTCGGCTGTACAGAATGGAAAGGAGGATTCTGTTCTGAATGCTCCAAACTGCAGCCCAAAGTAGGAATGACTTGATTCTTGTACATACTAACTAACCAAGAGGGCCACTGCAAGCTTTGTGTACAAAATCCCTATATGCTATCTAGTGTTGTACTAGTTTGATGTCCCACCAATTTGACACTCCCAGAAGTGGCACTCTCTGCTTGTCAGTGAAATTTGCGGTCTCCTGAATTGTAGTGCAAACGTAGGACATGCAGGCAAGCAACTTCATGTGAAGCAGTGAGTAGTAGAAGATTATTTTTAAAATAAGGGAGGATTGATAAGAGAAACAGGACAGTCCTCCCACGAGTCATCTTGAATCAGCTACCATCTACTGCGTCATCTACAGACCTTGCCACTTGAAATTGGGTGGGGAAAAGTACTTTACAGATTCCCTCTTAATTTTTTTCAAGAAGTTTCAAAATCCCAGGAGTTACCTTTATATTTCTACCAGCCTCTCTCAGGCTTCATTTAGTAGAGAATCTCTGTTCATCAGAGAAGAGCTTGGTTCTGCTCTTTCCATGTGACAACTACAAGGAGTGACAGTGAGTAAGGTGAAGCCTTCTTTGCTGTTTCTTTCTCTAGATCAGCGGTGTCCAGTAGAAATGCGATGCTAGCCACACTTGTGGTTTTGAATTTTTCTTATTTGCCACATTATAAAAAAGGATTAAAAACATACTATAAATGACATTTCAAATTATTTTTATTAATATCAAAAAAGTAGATATAAAATATTAATAGGTACTACTAACACAAAATTACTTCAGTGTGACACTCTGCATACTTTTTTGTGTACCATAACCCTGAAATCTGGTATGCTCATGCATTAGCCACAATTCAATAGCCTATTAGCCACATGGGGCTAGTGGCAAATGTATTGGACACTGCTGCTCTAGATGGCTCATTGAGCAGCTCTGCCAGCTCAGAAGCAAAGGAGCTGAACATGGATGTATAGATGTCTGTGTATTGGACCATTTGTGCTCTAACATCACCCTTTCCTAATAGCCCTTACGGCAAATTTGTCTTACTCTTTTCCCCACACTTCATAGAATACGTAATCATAGAAAAGTAGGACTGGAAGAGACTTCAAGAGGTCATCTAGTTCTCTGCCTACCCCCACTGCGCTGAGGCAGGACCAGACATACATAGAGCCTTCCTGGCACATGTCTGTCTATTCTGTTCTTAGAAACCTCCAGGGACCAGGATTCCACAACATCCCTAGATAACTTGTTTAAGTGCTTAACTATCCTTCATAGTTAAGAGAATCTTTCTAATATTCCCTGCTGCAACCTCACCAGATTATTTCTTGTCTTACTGTTAGTGGACCCGGGGAACAATTGCTCACTTGTATAACAACATTTTACATATTTGAAGACAATTGCATCCCCTTCAGCCTTCTTTTCTCTATACTAAACATGCTCAATTCTTTCAACCATTCCTCATAGATCATTTTAAGTGGGAATTGGCCATATATAGAATTTGATCTTCTCTGAAGACATATTTGACATGGCATCAGACAGCTACTCTGAATGTCTGACATAAATGCTATTTACTTTGGGTTTCTGGACTATCCGTTCGTGTTTTTTCTTTTTTGGACCCAGAAAAGGTAAATGTGTGGGGAGGTTCTGAGAGTAGGTAGAATTAGTTAAGGCAAAGTGAAAAGGCAAAATAGGAGATTGCCTAGTGGAGCTTGATATAAGGCCTTGAACCTGCTCACACTGTCCCTTGGTCTTTAGCTATTCTATTAGCACCCAACCCACTAATAAAATCTTTAACATTTGCCACAACAATTTTTCTTGCTGCTATATTGGGATTTAGAAAACGTTTTGTCAATTAAAACCTAAATTTGGTTTCAAATGTAGCTGATTAATTTGCAAGATAGCTCCCAACCCCTTCACCAAATAATGGAATGAGAAAATATAGCTGGAAGATATTCTTTCATATATCAGTATTTTTGTGTTAGAGAAGTGTGGTCTCTAATTTTGCCATAGAAAGGCTAGAGAAACTGTAGTGGCTCCACTTGTGGCCTATTTCTCCCACTGGCAGAAAAAATTAAACAGATCTTTACCAAAGTGCTGCTTGAAGGGGATTTTAAAATCTTTTACTGAAAGAGTAATAAGAGACTGGGAGATCAGAAGACCTGGATTCTGTTCCCATTTCTGTCAAACACTCATTGTGTGACCATGGTAACTTGATCTCTCTCTGCCTTAATTTTCTTATATCTAAACTGGGAATACTTTCCTGCATGCATAATGCAATTTGAGACCCTCTAATGAAAGCATTAAACATTAGTGATGGTTGGTTGTTAAATGCTTTAACCCCATGGCACCTTTCCTACAACGGTTGCCAATGCAAAACACTCTGGTACATATGGAAAGGAATTCTCTCTGCCTCCCAAGCCAAATGATCATGCCAGTCTTTAATGTATGAAATACAGAAAAGAGAGCACGTGTAATTGTGGGAGGTTTTTTGTTGTTTGTTTGTTTTTTCCTTTGGAGGGGGAGGGCAGGAGAGTAGTGGCTGTGGGTTAAAAAAAATTGTGGGAAAACTGTTAATGAAAATGTCTCTTTCCTTTAACCTGACTATATGTGGAGTACAGGTTCTAATGTTAGTCTCTTTCAATATTGTCTAGTTTGAAGATCTGAACACAGTTGCTGAATGTCTGTTTTCTCTGGTCAATGGTGATGACATGTTTGCAACATTTGCTCAAATCCAGCAGAAGAGCACCTTGGTGTGGCTGTTCAGTCGATTATATCTGTATTCGTTCATTAGCTTATTTATATACATGATCCTCAGCCTTTTCATTGCACTCATTACAGACTCTTATGACACCATAAAGGTAAATCATTTTGTCTCTAGTGGTATTGTTTTTTCTTCTAATCAATTATTTAGCATTCTTTTATGTTAGTTAAACCATAAAGCTGGACAAATGGAAGCTCTCTTGAGATGCTGACTGATTATGATGTATGGTAAAGATTCAAAGCTTTTAGCTTAAGATCTGGTAAAAAAAAAATGGAAGAGAGAATTTCCCGTAAGTGATTTCAACTCAGGCATTAGTTTGGAAAACTTACCTAAGGTATCACATCACCCTTCCCCCACCCGCCCCCCAATTTCGCCCAATCTGTTTTACTGGCTGTATTACATTTGGGTCAGAATAGTGACTTGGGTGGGAAGCAGGGAGATATATTAAGCTTAAAATCATCAAATGCAGTTGCTTACAGCTAGAGGATTCTTTCTTGGTGTACAAGAATGTTCTTGCAGTATCGAAAAGTCTTGCTGAAGCTGGGGGAGAGTGATATTTGAAAGACTTCTATTAACACTGCTGGGGGAGGAGGCGGCAAGTGGGCAACCCATTCAGTTAAAGTTGCGTAGCAGTACAGTTTTGTATACCTCTGCTCCCTGTGCTTCACAAAAATTACTGGCTCAATAATGAGTCGGGTGCATGTTATGAAAGAAATCCATGGAGTCTAGTACTAATTAGCTGCTAGCTAGAACCACTCTGTCCAGTTCCAGTGAAAGATGGAGTGGAATTGAAAACATCCCTGTCTCTTGATCTCTTCCCTGCAGTCTTGCCCTCCATCAGTATTTTCTTTACATGTGTAGTCACTTGTATTTCTGCATACTTAAGTCCTGGTGGTTAGAGTGACCAGTGAGAAGGCAGCATCCAGTAACTGGCCTTTGGCTGTTGTCGTCTTGTTTTAGTTCTCATGGTCAATACGTGTGTAGCATAGTGGTAAATTGTTAGTGGCAGTATGTGGACCACAACTTTCCAGCTAACCAAGGACTCTGTTTTGCAAGTTTCTCTGTAAAGGATTGCAATAATTTTGTTGATATTCAAAGTGAGATGGGATCACTTCTGCTTTCTTTTTCTCCCCTTGACTAATCATTTCATGTGGATCCAATGGTTTAAAGGAGAAGCTGCTCAGTATTTTTTTTTAAAAAAATTCCAAGGCTAGAAGGGGACCATTGTGATAATCTAGTCTGACCTTCTGTAAAACACAGGCCACAGAACTTTCCCAAAATTCCCAGAGAAGAATAGTTGATTTTCTGTTTTGTATAGCACTTCTTCTGAATGAAAATGTTGACTAAACTTCTAAGTGTCTATCAGTTTCAAAGCTGTTGGTCTTTAGAGCTTGGGATTTTTAATTGATGGAGAACTCACTTATTTATGGTGAATATGTAGCAGAAAAAACCCCAATATAAAAATGGTTTAATAGAACCACACAGGAATGAACTGGATGGTTATGCGAGTAACATACGAAAAGGAATAACCGAACAGTGTCTTTTGTTTTTTCAGTATGTTTCCTTTAGCTCATTCTTCTGTTCCCACGACCACACTCTCCTAGTCTTGCTTTGTTTGCTGCAGCAGTGACAGTTTGATTCATCTATTAATCTAGATGTTAAAGCTGATAAAAGTGTGGGAGAGCAGTGTGGAATGGAGGGAGGTTTAGAGCAATGTCAAAAGGAATGATTTTTCATGCACTGTAAATGAGGTGTCCTGTTTTTTCAGAAATACCAGCAAAACGGCTTTCCAGTAACAGATCTTCATGAATTCCTTAAAGAATGCAGTAGCACAAACTATAGCAAAGAACCACAGGCTTCCATGCCTTTCATCTGCTGTTGTAGGAGGTCAGTATGGCAGTGTGATTCCATGAGCTATGTAATTCTCATAAGTACCCATGAGGTTAGCTGTCTGTCGGAAAGTATGGGTTTCACTATGGTAGGCACGCCCAGAAATCTAATCATAGCATGTTCAGACTCTTAAATATATTTATCCCTTTCTGTTGTATTTAGCATTAAAAATAGCTAATTTGTTAAGGGGAGAGGGCAAGGAAAGATACTGTTTTGAGTTTGACTGTAATCTTTGTAAAGCTCTGGGAGACCTACAGATGAAAAACACTATATAAGATTTTATATATATAATCATTAATATTTCTAAAGGAGTGAATCCTTTGTGCTGATCAGGTCAGGGAAATACAGAGCACTGAAAAATGTTAGGAGCAAAGCTAGGCTCCAAGACCATCTTGACTTCCAGGTAGGAGATCTGTTGGCAAGTAGCAGTAGAAGGGAGCAAGAGAGACTTGTTCTTTCATTTTAAGTGACTCATCCCTCATCCCAAACCTGGAGATTTGTTTGAAACTATTCTTTGCAATCTCTCTTCTAGTTTTAATGGGAGCATTTCCCTGAGAACCTCGATCACCTCCACTGAGCTGCCTGGAAGTGCCCATCATTTATAAGCAGAGCCTGTGTTGGGATCATGTGGATGGGACTGGAAAGCATTTCATCTGGTTCAAACTCCTATAGGAGTTAAGGGGCCAGTAGCGGGCTGTCATGTTTTCTCCTGGTGGGAAGTAGAGGAATAGGACCATTAATCTTATAGTATCAAGCTCATTCCCACCTCTTAATCCCTGTTAAAGTGGTAGGTAGATGGAGGTGGATTGCTGCCTGCTGGCATTGACAACTGTAGCAAGGGTGTTGAGGTTTATGCACACTAGGATTACAGGCAGATGGAGCCTGAGGGCATGATATCGTGTGAGGAGTGTAGCAGAACTCAGTGATCAACTGATCCGAACTAGTGTGGCAAATCTTGTGTTCCTACAATCTATAACAATGGCTCTTATACAGCAAGGTTCTTGTGAACTGCAGCTCTCTGCTTTTGATGTGCTCCTGGCTGAGGCTGAAGTGTCTTTTAGTTGAGGAAAAACTGAGGGGTGGGCAGGGGAATAAAAGAACATCTAAATCTCCAGATACTTGCTGTGGATGCTTCAAAGGTAGGAGGTACGGTGAACTTAAGTTCAGCTTCAAACCTACACTCACAGGCTGCAAGCAGACTTAGAGATCCTTTTCACCTTAACTGACTGTTCAGTGAAAGAAGGAAACAAATTCTGCTCCCATAGCAGGGAACCTGCAGCTGGGTTGAAACCTGGAACTTTGGTTCCTTGGCTTTCCAGCATTTCCAGTGCATTAGTTTGCTATTGGTTAGCAGAAACGAGCTGGAGCTGAAGTAGGAAATTACAAGACACAACAGGGAACGAGAGGGATTATCTACAGCCCCAGAGGTAGGGAGCAAGGCATGTTGCTGCATTTACCAGGATGGGCAGGCTTGCAGTACTGCTTCCCAGTGAAGGGCATATTTTCTTAAACGACGCGTCTCCACACGTCTTTAGTTGAGCATTGTCATCAGGGGAGCCCTAAATGGTATAACAAGTTCTGACTGGTGGATCTGTCTCTGTTGTGCAGCTTAGTCATTTTTAGCTCTATCTGGCTGATAGATGAAGAAATAAATTGCTTCGACTTCACTCTAATCAGAGATTGCTAGTGACCATGGTAAATTACAAGAACCTAACTGATTTCATGATTACTTAGCATATTAGGTTTTCTTTCAAAAGGTCAATCCATAAAAAAACTGTTTCTTTTTCTGAGAGCATAGGCAAGCAGTATAGTAAATCCTTCTTAATCATCTGAGAGAGAGGAAATTCAGCATAGTTAACTTTAAATATACCAATGATTTTGTTGTCCTTACTAAGCACAGAAGATAAAAATACCAACTTTTTTTTTCTCTCTGCCCCCTTTTTACAGACGAGGAAGTGATGACAACTTGATACTTATTAACTGACAACCTATTGCTGAAATTCACTGTTCAAGAATGTTCGGAAGGAACAAACTGCTGTGGAAAAACAACCCCCCAAAATTCAAGATGATTTGTCATTTGGGGCTATTTCCTAGTAAACATTATGACCCTATTTAATTAGGTAGTTTGGGGAGGCGAGTAGGGCAAAAAGCTGCTAATAGTTGATGTCACCGGCTGAGCAAGTTGGAAGCTCAAGAGCTACCTTTTATTTGGACTAGAATTATGAAGAACTGTTGATGATTTCCACTCTGTGTTCGACCGTCTTAGGCCTGAACCTGAGACGTTTTCTGTGGGAGCTGTCGTTGCTCTGCACCTTCTTCAGATCAGGTCCCAAACTAACCACGTGGTTCTTAAATATTTATATTAAGGAAGATATTTAAAAAGAATTAAACACGCTTGTTTTTAAGTAGAATGTTGAATATTGAAATGATTGGTAAGGGGTGTTTCAGGTCATTCATTTAAAATGATGTATTGGAAATGGAGATTGTAATTCCAATTTGGCATAAAACACGAGTCAGTTGCTTGAAATAAATTTGTGTAATGCAGAGTTGCACAAAAATGCAAAATAATTGATGTCTTCATGTGCGTTAAATTGATTTAAAACTGTAAAGCCATTTATATATCACTAAACTTACTTGCCAGATCTTGTATGAAACCAAAGCAATTTGTAGTTGCCCACTTCCTTTGTCTTCTTGGGGTGGGCTTTACTCTATTATATCAAAAATCTTTAGTGTATGATAGGCACACAGTATATCCATTTGGGTACTTCATCATGTTACTTATTGGTAAATAAGTCACGCATGATGTGAATGGAAGCTTTCACCACAGATATCACACAAAGGGTAACTTGTTAATGAAAACTCACCTAATTTCTGCCTACTTGACCCTTCAGGTTGGACTTGGTAGTTCCATACTGAATAAATCCCTTTTAAAAGTACATTACTTGGGACACTGACTTACTGATGATTCTGTTCCAAGCACGTGTTGAGAGAAGAATATATAGCGGCAGATCCAAAGACGGTTCATACAGGCCAAGATTTTCAAGTGGTTAATGACTTTGTTTATGTGAGTGCCCAGCCTGAGACACCTTAAAACAGCCTGATTTTTTTCTGAGGAGAGGGTGCTCAGCACTTTCTGCAAACCCAGGTTTCTTAACGTGTTTCAAATCTGGTACCCAAAAATTGAGGCATTCAGAATCACTGCTCACTTTTGAAAATCTTGGCTGTCACAGCTGTTCCCAGATGAAATGGATTACTGCTTCAAGCATCTTGATTAATCAGAGCAAGCATACACTGCCTAATGGCAAAGGTGGTTAGTCACCAGTTAGGAAGATAGCGTGCTCTGGTGATCAGAGCAACAAACTGGGACTTGGGTTTTCTGCATTCTGTTCTTGCCTCTATTATAGACCTTAGGTCTTCTTTCCCAGAATGAAGGAAAGTGCTTACATCTGATATAATGGGAGTATTGAGACCCCTAAAAGCATTTGTAGAACACTCTCTTTGAGAGCCTTGGATAAAAGATGCTATTAAAAAATGAAATGTTTTATAGGTAATGGGCACTTTACTATGAAGCTGCCTCCCCCAGTTAGATATACCATCCCCTTTGCATGAAAAAGCTTTGTTACTAAAATAGCTCCATAAAGAAGTGCTAAAATCAGTATTCAGTGTATAGAACTTCTAGTTACTGTTAAAGTTCTCAAACACAATGTTTATCCATATTTTGTTTGACTATAACTCATGTTGTGGTGAGAGCCTTTAAATATAGTCTAGCAAGCTAAGAGGAAATTTTGGCTGTGATTTATTTACAGATAGTTGTCAGATGAATACATTAATTCTGTGACTGTACAGGCTATACACCACATTTCCCAGCAGAAGCGCCTTGATTGAACAATCCCTGAAAATATGTGCTCCTTTGTACAAAGATGGTGTTACTGCAGCACGTGTAGCCAAAAATCAAACCAAACCTGTTTTCTTATTTCTTGAATTACTGGTAACTTGCATAGCAGTTTATGAACATATCACGTGAGGGGATACAGGGTCAATTCTGTGCTCAGTGGTGCTGTCTAACTGGAGTGAACTCCTTTGTCTGTGGAGTTGCACTGGATTTACTCCTGTAAACTGGATTTGAACTTCTGTCCCTCCTGGAAATAGTTTACAATCTAATGTTGGTAGAAAATGAACGATAGCTGTGATGGTCGGAGCCCAGGTCCTAACTGATGGATGCTCCTATGGCAAATTCACTATGGGAGTTAGGAAAATTAGATTAATTTTATTAACTTTACTCCTCACTCTGCAAAGCACCTTAGGGAAATGGTGAATAAGGGATGTGCTGCAGAAAGCGAAGTTCTGTTCCTCCTAAGCGGCAGGCTGGCACTCTGATCACAGCCCTGAAAGAACCCCTCAGACTGTGGGAGCTAACCTTGTTGCTACAGGTTAGCTCCCACAGCTGGACCTTCCACTGAGCTACGTTGTCCATAAGTGCTGTGGATGCTGAGCATCCCTGGGCTCTTGGTTGTGGGGAGGAAGGGGAGTGAGAGGCAAGCAGGGTTTGAAAATGAGCATAACCAAAATCTTGAATGCTTTGTTGGTCTATTCCCTATAGGCTCTTACACCATGCTCATCACTGTAGAACAGAGAACCTCATTGCACCATGACCCCCTGCTGACAACAAAATTACTACATGGCCCCAGGACAGGGGACTGAAGCCTAAACCTGCCTGCACCCTGCTGCCCTGGGAAGGGGGCCCAAAGCCCAAGGGCTTCAGCCCCAGCTGGGAGGCCTGTAACCTGAGCCCCACCACCCAGGGCCAAAGCCTGAGCCTTGCTGCCCGGGGCTGAAACCCTTGGATTCAGCTTCAACCCCGGGCAGCAAGGCTCAGGCTTCGGCTTTGGCCCTGGGCGGTGGGGCTCAGGTTTGAGACCCGCTGCTGTAGAATGAGGGCATTGCAGTGGAGCATTACGTAACATGCCAAGTGTTTGTCATGTGCTGGTGGTGGTGGTTTTCTCATCCTTTCCCAATGGGAAGCAGCATATGTGGTAGAGTGTTTTTTTGTTTTTTTTGGTAGGGTTTTTGGTCTTTTTGTCTAAATATATATGTTACTGTCAATTTGTTAGAGAAGGCAAGGTCAAATTTATATATACTTTCTAACATGTCTTCAGCATTTAAAGACTGAATAAAGAAAACCTGATCCATTCATTGTGCTACTGATGACAACTGTTGCCATATAATGTGGGTGAAGTAATCCTAATATGTAATAGTTCTGGTCTCCAAGCCCCCTCTTCTCACTCCTGCTACAAACCTGCTGGTGCTCCTCAACTCACCTGCAACTCCTCTACTCCTGACTCTAGAGCTTTTCACACTATGCTCCCATAGTTGGATTACCCTGGACGATTGGCTGCCTTCCACATATCTCTTGTAAGTATATAAATATAACAAACAAATGTGGTTTTTTGGCTCTCATGATGGACTGGGGAGACATGTGGGCTGGTTCTAGACATATTCCTGCCTTTGAGAGAGAAATTATCCAAATTAATAGTATTTCATACCTTACTTTTAAAGTGTCCTGAAAAGGAACAAAAAACCTGGCTTGTGCCTGATTGCTGTACATTTTAAGGCATCAAAAATAGCAAAAGAGTGAGTTTCTGAAATTTTTTTTTTTTCTGTTTGCTTTTTATATTAGAAGTTCAGCTCCTGTCTTTGGCAGACTCTGATGGCTAGAACAGTAGTGCAAGAGTTGCAGCACAAGAGTGTAAACTAAACTATTCGATAGAGGAAGAAAGTACCCATATTGTGTCAAACTTCATTTTAACACTTATTTGCCATGATTAGCACTTTAAATATAGAAAGTGTAACATCTGCAGCCCTTCAGAGCCCTCAATAAACATCGTTTCTACCTTCCAGCAAAGACCAGACTTCACATTCCTGAGTTTAAGGTAAGAAAGCCACACAGAATCATCATTTTGTTACTTCATTACTGGGCCTTCTTCATACATCATAAAGAACCAAAAGCCACAAGGCCAGTATTTAAAGCAGTACAGGCTGTGTGTGTGTGTGTGTGTGTGTGTGTGTGTGACACCACCACCTTTAATTGCAGGGCAGCAGCCCTCATAATGATCTTACAAAGGTTAGCCATATGCTTAGAAGGCTTTGCCTGGAGTACTATGCCAGCAAAGTGCTTCCAGTGTAGACCTGGCCTAAGGGTGTCAACAGATTGTTATACCAGAATAACTGTCAGTTTAAATTCAAACCTTTAGATTATACTGAACAAATTTCCTTTGCAAACAAGGTCTTATTCTCCAGCAATGGTGGGGTAAATATTGAAGAGGTGTTAACAGTAACTTCTGCAGTCTCCAGTGGCCTTGGCTGGCAGGTGAGTACAACGATGGTTCAGAAGCAGGATGAAGTGATGGGTTTCTCTAGATGTCTGTGGGTGGGGCGACAAAGTGGAGGTATCAATATTTAATTGTCCCAGGTCAGGGAGGGCAGTGCAGGGCAATGCGTAGCTAAGAAAAATGGTGACTTTTTTTTCTAAATTCCTGGTGTAGTAGAGTCTGCATTTGATGACATGGTTTAGCATTATTGGAGAGGTGTTGTGTTTTTTTTGTTTTTTTTTTAAGTGCACTTCTAGGAATAAAATATAATGGATGAGGTGGTCATAATGTAGAAGTAAAATGCTGATGATCCTGAAACAGTAAGAAGGCTACTCTGATCCATTACCAAGCAAGGTAACGTTATCCTAAACTACTTGGGATGTTACTTTAAAAAACAATAAATAATGAAAGTTAAAGAAATACATAGGGTTTGACACATGCTCTAAAGCAAGGAAGGGCAGTGGGAGGACTAAAAGCCAGTGCTTAGATACCATGGTGACTGGTGATCCAGAAATGTCAGCAAGAGAATAAACTTTAGCTCACCGCATCATGCCCAGGTATTACACTATCTACAATGAAGTGTTGCATTGACCTGATGGACCATGAATCCATGTGCCCAGATTTAGAGTCTTTATGTGGTGTTTGCTGTATTACTTCATGTTCTATGCTAATAGGACCTTTTATTTAGAATTAGCCTATTTCATGTCTCACTGGTGGTTGGTCATGAATCCTGACATTTTTGGGAGCAGAGCACCATTTCCAGGGGCTGTAAACAATCATTTTCATGAAAATCTCCCCATTCTTCGCCTTTCTGGGAAGGAAGATGCTTTCATGCCGCAAACGAATGCCCTGCTCTCTTGTTTTGGCTTCAGCAGCTTTTTGCAGCTTTTGTGCAAACTTCCCCATTCATCTTATGTCTTGCATTATCAAACTCCCAGATTGTTTTGACTGCCAAGCCCTGCTTTTTAAATTTTAATCTGGACCCCTTATTTTGCTGATTCTGGAAAGAGAGCCAGATGCATTGGCGTAACGCTGTTGGGGTGCGGGAACTTACTTGGATTGTAAACTCTCTGGAATAGGGACCGTCTCTTAATTTTGTTATGTAGCCCTTAGCACAATGGGGTCCTGGTCCGTGGTTGGGGCTCTTAAGAGCTACTACAATACAAATAATAGATCAGGCCTTTAACTGATGGTACTAAAGGGCTCTTTAGTCTTGGTATTTTCTTCCCCTGAAGGTACTTGTACATGGTAATCCAAGGCACCTCTGTTTTCTCTTTGATCATCTAAGCAGGCAGAGATCTTACTGTAAGACATTTTCTCCAGCCCTGGAAACATTTTGTGTCTCCGTGCTGCACTCTCTCCAATTTTTTCAACATCCTTTTTAGTGCGTGGACATGAACGCTGTACACAGTACTCTGGCATCAGTCTCACCAGTGTCCATACACAGAGGGCAGGTTTACACTTAAAATGCCGTAGCTGCACCAATGCTCTTCTTGCCCATTTTATTCCCAAACGCCAACTGCTAGTGTCTGGCATCAGATCTGCTGCCAGGATGATGATTTATCAGTTAAGTTGGACTATGCTGTGACTAAATCAAGTGGGCCAAAAGAGGAAGGATAACTCTGGGAGAAAGCAGTTTGTTGCTCTGTGGGGCAGGGGGTCAGGAATGGAAGATTTTCCCAACTTTCTCTCTTGTGTGTGGATTTTAAAATTTACTCTTTATAAGTCTCTCTCTAGTATATTCCTTTGCTCATTAAAAATAAAACTTTGGAGAAGCAATGGCAAAAAAGAGGGTGAGAAACAAAGTTTGTGGTTCCCAGTACAAATTTAGTCTGTGAGAAAAGGAAGACTAGTGACCTGTAAAACAAATACCCTTCCAAGTGTCAATAAACATGCTGCTTATTTTTATGGCATTTGATCTGCCAGCTCTGTACCAGGGAGGAGTGTTTATACCTGTGACATGAGCATACAAAACCCTTTGCAAAAAGATAATTGGCCAAGGTAGTCAATAGTCATGCTCGCAGTTCTATGAAAATGTGGTTTTCAGAGCTAACGACTAATGGAGGTTTTGGTTTGTCATAACTGTAGCAGATAGCCTTGTGAAAAATGTGTGCATCACTGAGTTTTTTGGGAACCAGTGTGATGCTTCTGTATACTTTTATTACCTCAGCTTCCTGTATGGGTTTCTGCTGCTTCCTCGTCTGTGTTGTGCAGATATTCTCTCTTGCTGGAGTTATTTTCTTCTGCATCTTTCCTTTGTGCACTGCTTTGGAGAACCTCCTCTGCTCCATTACTGGTAAGTTTTAACATTTCACCATCTTTAGCGTTCCTGATCAGTGTGGCTTGATGCATTGTCACAAACTGACATATGGCATCAGACCAGTGGTTTGGTAACTGATCTTTGACAGAGATCAATACCAGATGACCTCAATAGTGTATTGTGGCAATGAGTTCCATTTAATTATAAGGCAGGTCTAAATAATAATGACTCCTTAATCTTGAAGTACCCGCATCCAAAGTGTTTCAGGCCTCAAAACTTAAAGAAGGCAGCATTTTTGAAAGTGTTCCTGCAATTCAGCCACTACCCCACAATTCATAAACCATGCTGCCTCCTCTGAGCAGGCAGAGCCGCCTCCTGTTTTGAATCAAATACATGTGGATCATTACCTGCTGGTGTAAAGTGGCTCAGAGTGCACACCTAAGTGTCAGTTTCACTGAACAATTTAGATCACGTTAGCCTCCACTGCACATACACAATAGCGAATGGAACAGAAAAAAACCCAGTAAAATAGAAACCTACCTCCTCTTGCTCCAATGTGCCTCCATTTGGGGAATGAGACAACATTTTAGGGGGAAAAAAGCCATGTACTTTGTTGCCAGAGTAAAGCCAATGTTTATCAGATGTTTGAGAAATTGGGCAGGGGGAGAGACAATCAAGCTTCTCACATGGTTTTTATTATTTTCTATTATTTTGAAATTATAAATATAGGCATAAAGAATTAAGGTTCTAACAAGGAGCGCCCCCGCGTGCACTTCACCAGGCTGTGCTGTTACGATGGGTGATGCACACGGAGGGAATTCATTCAGACAGGAGCCCTCTAATAACAAAATTTTGGAAAAAATATAAGATGACCATTCTGAATGTGGACATAAAGGACATCTGATGTCTCTAGAAGGTCCCTTACATTTCTAAATACATCTGCTGTTAAGTGTTTGTATCACAGATCCTTTAGCTGGATTAATTTTTGCCTTGTCCTCTGAAGGCATGAAAACAGCCCAGTTTTAAACATACCATTTAGCTGCTGCCTTCCTTAGTCAAGCCAGTTTATGCCTGAAGTGTTTGTTTAAGTCAAGGAGAAATGATTAGAGAACAATGAATTACTTAATATCATGGGTAAAGTTAAGTAGATAGCATGATAAATGTGATTCAACATCTGCAATAAGTGGCTACTTTAAAGGTTTACTTTCCCACTTACACATATTGCCACTGTGTTCTGGGAGATAAATGGTGGTGACATTGCCTATCAGCAATCCCTTAATTTGGTCTCAGTGATTCTGACCTCTCTTGTGGAGCCTCAATCCCATTGATATTAGTGGCTGTTGTGAGCAAGTGTCAAAAAAGCAGAATGCGTGGCCCTTGGTGGTGTTTTCCATAGGCCAAATCCTGGGGTCTTTACTGAGGCAAATGTCGATTTGACTTCAGTGGGATTTTGCTTGAGAAAGGTCCTGGGACATTGACTCCTTTTGCATTTTGGCCAGAGATGATAGCTGTGAAAAAGCAATTGCTATTTTTTGTGGAGAGTCTAAAGGTAAATTTCAGGTTTCCACACAAAGTTGTGTGTTTTTTTTTGTTTTTTTTTTCCAAAACCCAGGAACAAGTGAAATGTTTCCATGAAATTGTATGTACTTTTTTTAAAAAAAGATACTGCCGGCTCCATCTGGTTCTAAATAGACTGATGTTTCTCTTCAAGTGATTGCTCCTGTGTATTCCACAGTAGGTGTGCATACTTGCCATGTGCGACATGTATATGAGTAGACAGGTTTTTTTTTCTTTGCATGTACCGTACTCTATGTGCTTTAGCAGCAGCCACCATATCACTCATCAACATCTGAGGCCTAGAAAGGTGACAGCATCTGTTGATTCTGTAGTCAATAGGAGACACACTATGAAAAACTGTAACCCAGTATGTTGTGTGCCATGGCAAGAGAACTTTAGGTGTGCCTCAATCTCCATTTTCCATGTTGTAGCACATTGATAGCTAACTGCCAAATCTTTGGCCTATATAAATATTTATTTCCTTTGAAAGGTGGATAAGGAACTGGTTAAAGGGGAGACAACACCTGATCATACTGAAAGGCGAACTGTCAGGCTGGAGGGAGGTTGCTAGTGGAGTTCCTCAGGGATCGGTTTTGAGACTAATTTTATTTAATCTTTTTTTATTACTGACCTCTGCACAATAAGTGGGAATGTGCTAATAAAGTTTGTGGCTGACACAAAGCTGGGAGGTATTGCCAATTCAGAGAAGGACTGAGATATCAGACAGGAAGACTTGGATGACCTTGTACACTGGAGTAATAGGATGAAATGTAATAGTGAGAAGTGTAAGGGATTAATAACAAGAATTTTAGTTTATAAGCTGGTGGCATACATCAATTGGAAGTGACAGAAGAGGAGAAGGACCTTGGAGTATTGGTTTACCACAGGATGACTATGAGCTGCCAATGTGATATGGCCATGAAAAAAGGTACTGTGGTTTTGGGATGCACCAGGCGAGGTATTTCCAATAGAGATAAGGCAGTGTTAGTACCATTATACAAAGCACTGGTGAGACCTCATTTGGAATACTGTGTGCAGTTCTGGTCTCCCATGTTTAAGAAGGATGAATTCAAACTGGAACAGATACAGAGAAGGGCTACTAGGATGATCTGAGGAATGGAAAACCTGTCTTATGAAAAGAGACTCAAGGAGCTTGGCTTGTTTAGCTTAACCAAAAGAAGGCTGAGGGAGATATGATTGCTCTTTATAAATATATCTGAGGGATAAATACCCTGGTGGGAGAGGAATTATTTAAGCTCAGTACCAATGTGGACACAAGAACAAATGGATATAAATTGGCCATCAGGAGGCCAAAATTTAGATGAAGGTTTCTAACCATCAAAGGAGTAAAGTTCTGGAACAGCCTTCCAAGGGAAGCGGTGGGGACAAAAAACCTATCGGGCTTCAAGATTAAGCTCAAAAAGATTATGGAGGAAATGGTGTGATGGGATAACATAATTTTGGCAATTACTTGATCCTTGCCTATTTGCGATAAATGAGCCCAGTGGCCTGTGATCCAACTGGCATGTTGGATGGGATGGGATCTGAGTTACTACAGAGAATTCCTTCCTGGGTGTATGGCTGGTGAGTCTTGCCCACATGCTCAGGTTTCAGCTGATCGCCATATTTGGAGACAGGAAGGAATTTTCCTCCAGGGCAGACTGGCAGAGGCCTTGGGGGGATTTTCGCCTTCCTCTGTAAATTGAGGCATGGGTCATTTGCTGGAGGATTCTCTGCACCTTGAAGTCTTTAAACCATGATTTTAGGACTTCAGTAGCTCAGACATAGGTGAGAGGTTTATTGCAGGAGTGGGTGGGTGAGATTCTGTGGCCTGCGTTGTGGGGGAGGTCACACTAGATGATCATAATGGTCCCTTCTGACCTTAAAGTCTGAGTCTATGAATCTATAAGAAATGTGGGACTGGATTGACCTAAGGAATGCAGAACATTCAAATGGTTCTTTTCAGAACTTGATTTCTTTGAAAGCTTTTTCCTCCAGTATTGATTTTTTTTATTGTATTTGTTACTAGCTAGATTACTGTTTGACCCATAACACATTAGAGCAGGTCACTAATGTATTGCTGAAACCAATTTGTGCCTTTTACCATCTGCCCTTTTTTGTTTTAAGGAAAAGATGGAATAGTCTTTTATTAATTGAGCTACACTACTGGAGCTCATCAGCTTTTTTATTTTGTGAAGTTAGAAACTGAACTCAGAACTTGGCACATGCCAGCTCTTAATTCTATACTTTTAATATTAAAACTTTAAATCAGAAGCTGTACTATAAGTGAGTGCCCATGCTGAGTGCTGTAGAAGTGATGCACAGTATTGGTGGAGTGTGGGCGGGGCAACATTAATATAACCATTTGCTGCGGGCTTGGGAATGAGCTTTCATTTCCAGTTGTCTCTGTATGCTCTGAAAATAATGGATTCTCTTTATCACAGGTAGGAATTGGACAGGAGTAGGGAGGGAGAAAAATGGAAAGGAAGTGAGAAGATGGGCAAAGTGTAGAGAATAGTGGAAAGAGGGGAAGATTGAGGCAGGTGAGAGAGAGACAGAGAAGAAGAGATGAGCCTGGGAAAGTGAGAAAGATATGAGAAGTTGTGTGGTGGGGGTGGTAATGAGGGAAAATGAGGAGTCTGATGGATTAGCTCTAGATTTCCTCTAATGATGGGTAGAACTTGAAACAGTCTGCTTAAGGTTCAAGCATGATAGCTTTAATTGTGACAAATCTGCCCTCAAGCTTCCACCAGATCTTTAACAAACTAGGTTTTTATAGTGTGCCCATCACCATGGTGTCTGAGCGCCTCAATTTAGAAAAGATATTATACAAGACTTCCTTCTCTTCCCGTGGTTGCTGAATAACTGAGAATTAAGGCACCAGTTCTGCAAACGTGCACGTGAGTAGCCCCATTGAGCTCACAGGGACTGTTCATTATAAAGTTATTCACATGCATAAATCTTTCCAGGATGGGGGCTTATGCCATTAACCTCTTAGTTAATTCAGATCTCCTTTCACTGTTGTCTGATTTCTCCTGTTGGTAGATACTTCCATTTTAGAATGCCAAAGCTTGTTTCTGCATTCAGTTTAGCTGCATGACTATTGCGGTTTGGATCTGATGGCTTCTCTAATTAGATTTCTATGGTGTAATTTTCTCTTGCTTTCCTTCAATGTAATGGTGTTACAGAGGGAAGAAAGCTGTAAATCCAGCCTTGTATTCTAGCTCAGATGCTCACAAGGTTTTCTTTTAAGTTAACTCTAATTTCTGTTTCCATGGATCTAATGATGTTTTCTGGAGGTAAACCTGTGGATTCCAACTCTGGTGTCCGGTTAGGTTCCTTGTTTAAATACAAGGTCTTACTTAATTTTTTGGATCTGCTGAGTTCTGAGCAATAGCAAAGAATAAAAACAGAAACATTGAACAAAGTTTCTTTCTTATGCAGACTTCAGTCATTGTGTCTTGTGGATATACTGTTAGTGTTTTGATTTTTACAAGGGGGTACAAGCCTGTGCTATGCTACTGCATTCCTCCTGATGTTCAGAAAGGACTTCCAAGGGACACAACTTCAATTCTGTTGGGAGGGATGTGGGGGTAGAAGGACTCTTTCAGGGTGCCCTTAAAGAAGTTTATGTCCTAGATGCTAATGCAAGACCCACCCCAGAATTCTTATTGCCTTAGAATCAATAGTCTCAGAAAAGCTTGATTTATAACTGAATTGTTCTCTAGGGATGACATTGAACCCAGGGCAATAAGCTTGAGTAAGAACCTTCCACCCCTTGAGCCCTTTACCTTTGCTTTGAGTGATGGATAAGGTCTTGCATGCCCGCCTTGTTGTCTTCACTCAAATTAAATGCAGAGTGGTATCTATACGGTAGTTTAATATTGCACAATAAGGTGACAATTCTTAGCCCTTCATCTCTGCCAAGTGTTTTGTTATGTTTGTAATCACTAACTAATTTAAAAACAATACAAGTATCTTTTACAGCTAGGGCTCTAACACCTTTTCATAGGGTCTTGATAGCAAGATTGTTGTGCAGGCATCTCCCCTCTTACTGGAGATCACATAACATCTCTGTGACAACTACAGTCACTGCTGACAGGAAAGTGTTGAATGTAATTGTAGCATCTTTAAATGCAGTTTAACAGCGGGAACAAGGAGCAAGGCCAGCACCATGTAAGTAGCCACCTCACTGCAGGCCACCACCTACTGTTTCAAAGGATAAATAACAGATTTCAAAGTAAGCCAGAACAATTTCTGTATAGTTGTTTGTGTTTTTGTTGTGTGTTTTTTATTTCCCAGGGAGAATGTATTTTCTCAGCCTCCTCCCTCCAGCCTTGAGTGTCAGGGCAGTAATCCTGCCCCATCCATTTTAGAAATGGACTGCATAATATAATGATGGGAACAATCCTATAGACGCTGGGGGGCAATGGATTCTTTCACCTTTGCCCTACGCTCTCTGGGTCAGGACTAAAGCTTACAAACAAGTGGATCACTTTGGAAAACCTCAGCTTGTATCCCATTTGTAAAATGACTGTGCTGTTGGGTACCCACCTTAAAGATCTACCCAGGACTGCTCTGGAGAGGAAAGCACCTTCTCCCCCTTCCCGGTCCCTTAGCTGGAGACCAATTGTTCAGTATTTCAATGAGCAGTCTTAGGCTGCCTTACCTCACCCACCTTGTGTCTCCAGTGTGTAAACTCTCTTTTATTGAACCGACTTCTGTTGGCAAAGAGACAAGCTGTGGTGTTTACCTAGAGCTCTCTTTCTTTACATAGGATTCCTTAGTGTTTCATGTCCCTGCAGTGGGAGATCTCCTCCCCTACAGGCTCTTGCTGGGGATGTATTTTTCTCACCCTAACTGGAGAACAGTGATGGCATGTAGAGTTTATGAAGCCAGCTCCCCCTACTTTACTCCTCTCCTAGGCCAGAGCTAGGAGCGAGCTAGACCCGTCCCACTTTGCTGCTCTGCTCTCTGGATCCAGCTGCCCCTGACTCTCTTCACCCCACCCCGCAGGAAGGCCGGGCTTAGTTCGGGGCTTGCTGGAGGATGGGGCAGGGACTGAACAGCATCCCAGGAGGCGGCTGTGGGGGTGTCATGGAACATGCTGGTGGGACGGAGCTGGGCGAGGTTCATTTAACCCAGCGCTGCCAGGCCTGGCTTGGAAGACCCGGCTGAGGGGCCTCTGCCCAGTGCGCTGCCCTTGGCCACTAGGGAAGGGGACCGCGTTTCCCGCCCACCCGCCACGGCTGCGTAGAACGCGCGGCGCTTCCACGGGCCCCTGCAGGCAGCTCCAGAGAGCAGGCGGGGGCAGCGCCGCAAGGGTTAACTCCCCCCGTCCCGGCAGCCAGCCCCGCCGGCGGGGCCGGGCTGCGAGGGGAGAGCGCGGCCAGCTCACGCCCCCGGCCGGAGCCGGGCGCTGCCGCTGCCAAACTCGCCTCGCCTGGCTCAGCGCTGGCAGGCGGCCCCCGCCCGTCCTGCCCCCGCCCCCTTCGCGGGATGCCCGGGCCGGCGAGGGGCGGGCAGATGCCGGGCTCCCACCAGCGGGGCACGCGGGACGGCGACTGAAGCCAGCAGGTGGCCGGCGGTGAGTAGCGGGACGTGGTGGTGCGGGGGGTGCCGGGTCCGCGAGCCCAGCTGCGGACAGTCCCCCTGGGCAGGGGCCGCACGGAGTCCAGCCCTGGCCCGCCGCAGCTGGGGCGTTGCCTGGCCTGGGGGCTGGAGCCGGCCGGAGGGCGCTGCCCCGCGGGGACCCGTCGCGGGCGAGGGCCCAGGGAAGTCCCCGTGGCACCAGCCAGCATTTCACCCGGTTCCCCTACCGTGGTGGCTGCAACTTTCAGATCCAGGCAGGGGGTCTCTGCCCCTCCCCCGGTATTACACTGGGACGGAGCGGTGGACCTAGATCCCCCCGGCACTGCTTGAAAAGCCCGGACTTTGACTAGTGTGTCTTGGCTGTCAAATACAGGTAATGGCTGATCTGTCCGCGGGAAGCTGACCTCCAAAATCTCGGCTCCTGCAAAATGCAGTTTGTTCTTAGTTATTATTGCAGTCCGGGTGTGATACCCCAGTGATGGGTGCACTAGAAGAACCTGGGATAGTTGGAACAAATAGCTCAGAGCATGCAATGCGCAATCAATACCTGTTCTCAGATAGATTTCCGAGCACAGATATTGAAGTTATCACCTGTAATTCTAGACACATTGTTCTGCAGCGTTTTGCCTATTGTCAGGCTAGATAAGCATTATCTCACTAGGAGGAGCAAGTATTTCACACCTTATTTCAAACCTACCTTTCTGAAAAGCCTGTACTGATACTAGCAGCAAGGGTGGTACATTACAAGAGTACCTATTTGATAAACTTATTAATGCTATGACTATGAAATAACTTACTTAGTGTAAGCACTCGATTAAAACATAATAGCAAAATGTGTGCTTCCTGTGTTGACTGGTGGTTAAGAATAAATGAATAATTTAAAAAGATGTGAACTAATGTACTGTGTAATCTATATCACTTACTGTAGAATGGAACGGCAAGTCACTCATTGTTTTAAAGACTTATACTCACTAGCAGCTGTGAGAAATTGCAGTTCTTTTGTTTACAAATTATTGCATGATTTGGCACAAATAACTGTTGCAACACTTACCATAGCTGTTGATAGTGATTAGTTTACACAATGTAATGTAAATATGACCATAAATTAAGTAATCTATTATGCAAATATTTGAATTTACAGTATCGCATTTCCATAACTCATACATCAACAGATTAGTTAATAGTACAATATTAATTAAAATGTTATTTTACTCCAAATGTTTTAGCTGTTTTAGTTAAATTGCTGCTTCAGGTTTGGGCTTCATAAAAGAATGTGGCAATTTTCCATAAATGAAAAATAAATTGAAAAATAGCAATGGTGTTAATTTGCTATATGTTTGTCAAGGGTGTACTTGAGAAAACATTGCTTTTTCATATTTTATTTTTCCCTGCAGAGCGAGGGTCAGGCAGGTAGGCGTATTATCCATCCTGCTGCAATGCAAATTTAGAAGAGAACATTGTATGGGCTGCAATACATTGCTCCTTACGCTTGGAACTCTATTTAGTCCAGAATGGCCATTCGTAGCCAGACGTGTAACTTTTGTGCTGTAGCACAGAAAACTGGCACACACTTTGGTTTTTGTCCTCCTTTATGCAGTTCTCAGAAGTATGACAAAAAATGTGATATGGGGCAAAAATGAGAGTTGACTGGGTCACCCTCAATGTTGTTTTCATTTTAATTTCAGTGCAATTTAATGAGGAGCGTTCAGCAACAATGAGACAGCTGCTATCAGGATTAAGGGATCATATTTATTGGTTTCTTTCAGTAACGTGAGCAGGGGTGCTGGAATAATTTGTACAGTGGGGGTACTGAGAGCCACTGAACCAAACTGTAAACACTGTGTCTGATGGAAACCACTTCAAATGAGGGGGTGCAGCAACACCCCTAGTTCTAGCACCTATGAATGTGAGAGACCTGCGTGTTTAAAAACTAGACTGTGCATGCCTATCCCTCTTCATGCTATTGTGAAGTCCAGTAATTTCCACGCCCTCCACTCCTGTGCACACAATTGTACATTATCAGCTAGCCAAGTACAGCTTCTGAGTTCGATGGATGCTGCACACAAAATCAAGACCGTGTGTTCCCTGGCATGTATATGATGTAGCAGAAGACAGACCCCGTAAAACAAAATCTACTGGAAGTTGCTCTGGAAAATGGTTTGCATATTTTGTCTTTTGTGTTTTATTTTTTTGGTTTTTGGCATGTAAGGAAAAGTTATCTGTTCCTCCCTGCGCTATAGTTACTCTCCTAACAAGTCAGATTCATGGCCATATATCGTCTGATTTCAAATGACATGATTCTGAGCAAAAGCCAGAGCTGAGGAGACATGCATGTTATGTCACCTACAATTATGTACCTACCATAGATCAGAATCCGCTCCTTGAGAGATGATAAAAAGCAGCCCTATTCAAAGAATCATATTTGTTGAATTGTACTGATTACATTTTCTTTTAAGGGAGGCTTTGTTTCGGGGTGGGTTGAGTGTTCATTGTACATCAGTTATGCACAAAACAGTAAATAATTAATTTAAGAAGTAGAACTGTTGATCGTCAGTAAGTTGGGCAGAAAGTTCTGAAGGATGGAAGAACAGAATGGTATGTGTGCTCTACAGCTTGAAAGCCGGAGGACAGGTGTCTGTAATATATGCCTGAAAAATTGTAACAAAATATAGAAGCTGTCTGATTGGCTTTTAAATATTTAAAATGTTGTGATTGTTTCCACATTTAAAAGAGAGCCTGCCAGCTCCTTTCAGAGCCCAAATCGGAAAGACTTGAAATGAAAGCTTTGCTATGAAGTTTTTATTTTGGACTCCATATGAAGACTTCCTAAACCATAATTTCAGAAGATCTTAAATTACCTAAGCCTGGAACCTAATCTTGTGGTAACTAGTGAGTTACTGGATATCTGCCCTTAACAGCTTTCCGTAGTGAATCAAGGCATTGCAAATGACTCTATGATAAGGTAGCTTTGAGCCTTTAAACTTTATTACTGTCTAGTTTAAAGAGCCTAAACTTCAGACTAGTTCTGCCTTGGTAACACTATTTTAAATGTGCCTTGCAGCTCTAGACCTTCTGTTCCTTTATAGGAAGTTGCAGACTACGATAGAAGTATCATTCACACAGAATAGCACTTTCCTCTTGAGTCCCAATAATGTTGCTACCTGAATTAGATATAAATCATTATCAGTCTTCTGTACAAGTTGCTGTGGGTGGCTGTTAGCATTACTCTGACGGCCCATGCAATTACATATTTAGTTTTAGATCTTTTATCTCTCTTGGGAGGGAATAGGGTATAGAAACCTAGTAATCTTTTCTTAAGGCCCTTTGAGTCCACATATCTTGGGTACAATACAAGGCTGTTTGGTAAATAATAAAACCTCAGATGTTAGGCACCAAAGGTAATAACTCAAGGAGAAGTGACTTATGCTGCTCATACATACAAATCCATATGGCATCACAATTTGAACTAAAAAAAAAAAGTATTCTTTAAAAAACTGCATTACCCCAGAAATACATATAGGGTTGTCACAGGAATCCAGGGCTCTCTCTAATTAGAGAATAATGCCAAATTAATATTACATAGGTGAAACATTTTAATGGAAACAGCAATAAAGCTATTCAGAACTGGACATAAAAATGTTAGCTGCTCATGCAGTAAGAGCTTAAAATATTATCTGGTTACACTTTTTACAGCCCTTTTGTCTTCCAGTTTGCGCAAGCTGGGCTTTTTAAATAGTGCTTTTTAAAAAGTATATTCCACGTCCCATGAAAAATGGACCAAGTATCACAAAATCCCAACCACAGAAATTCTAAGGGCATCAACTAAGAGGCTAAAAATGAATCGTCTGAGATCCTGCGCTTCTCTAGATTCTTCTGTACAAAAGTCTTGTCATCTCCCAGAGATAGTAACATAGAAGCTACGAAAATGGCTTTTCTGAGACATTGTGGTACGAGCTTACATGTTTTTTAGTTCTAAATAGATAAGTCATGATTTTTGTAAATTGAAACTTGTGTTTTGAGACTTTCTCTCTCAGTTGTACTTGTAATCTATTGATTATTTTTAAAAGATCAAGTTAATTTAACAAACAAACCCCAAAGTGTTTACCTCTTTAAATTCTCTGTTATGGTTACATATTAACATTTTTGGCTTCTGCTGCATTACACACCCTTCTTTGTTCTTTTTGAGCTGAATGCATTTCTTGGGTTATTGGTGCAGTCATTCTGCTGGGTTATTTCATATGCAATTTCACATGTGTGCAGGTGGAGTTTAGAAAACGCATTAGCTCAAACTTATTTGGATAAATGGATATTGATTTTTATACGTAGATTGAACAGTGTTCATTTGAACCAGTCTTCATTTTTCCAAACTTTAGTTTTTGAAACCAATCTCAGGAGGAGGGCATTACATAATGTGTTTACAACATTGGAAAGTAAAAAGCTACGACATCAATTTTCTAACCAGAAAAATGAAGGGTAGCTACCAGACTGAAACTACATTATATCTTTATGTAATAGATGAGGCAGAAAGCTCCTTTTTCTGGGAATGACTATGCAAGCAAGATCTGTTATTGAGGAAGCACTCCCGAAGGCATAATCTGAAGTTCTGACAATAACAATTTGGACAATGATTGTCTAGGCCCTAAGCAATCTCTTCAGAAATAATGTTCTGAGCTCCAGCTGCAGCACCCCTGTTAAAATTTTTCTCAATTTTACCTTTACCCGACTACGTGGCTGGATATATTTGGTGCTCCTTTGCAAGATCCTATGATGATTTAATTAAAAGAACATGAGGTATGCGAGTTCAGGAGACTTATCCCAGCGATTGGGCCAAAATAGAGACACAATTCAGTACCATAAATAATAGTTTCTATTTGTGAAGCACATTTCTCTATTAGATTTCAGGTTGCTTTATATGTTTCTATTTTATAATATCTATCCATTTTACTGATGGTAAAACAGAGGCACAGAGAGGTTAAGGATTTGTTGGACACATAGTGAGTCTGTCACAATTGGGAATAAAACACTGTCTCCCAACTCCTACTCTGGTGTTCTAACCACTTAACCACACTAAAGCCTTACAAGAGCTCTTAAACATACTGGGACGATTTCCCCCCACATTTATTCTGGTGATTTTAAATGGGATTACACTGGTATAAATGGAATGAGAATTGGGCCAAATGTGCGTGAGAAGCTGATTTGGGCACTCTGTGTTTATTCAAACTATTATGGCAATGAGAGAGAGAGAGGTAAAAGAAAAGGGCTAGAAAACCCTCATGCTTTTGTTCATAAACCAAGGTCCAGCTGAGAGGGTTAAGAAGAAACCTCCTTGAAGGGCTGGTTATTACATGACTGTGTTCTGTGAGGTTTCTTGCACTTTCCTCTGAAGCATCTGAGTATTAGTCTCCATCAGAAACAGGACACCTCTGCTCAAATCTGGTATAGCAATTTCTGTGTTCCTGTTAATAATTCAAAGTGTATAGTTCTTTTTTGTCTTGCTGTATTGTTGTGTTATGGTCCTTCCAATATGGAAAAAAATCCTATTGAGCAGCATGTACTACTGCCGAAGGTAATGCTCAATCTGGAAAAAAAACACCAGAAGTATTGAGCTCTAGAAATTGGTGGTTTGACCGCAAAATATGATATTCTGTAACGATCTTCCTGTTTCCAACCTTTTTCTGAGTTAGCTGCCATGGAAAGAGGGAATAGCGATGACATAATTTTCAACTTATGACTGCGGTGTAGACCTAGTGCAGGCTTTCTCTTGCCAGAAACTGAGAACATCCTCAAATTAAGAGCTGGAGCAAGAAGACCCTTTATTTTGAGAAGTTATGAAAGAGACTGATTCAGAACTAGCATAAGAAGGCAGATTTCTAGGCACATAAACGTGACCTTTTGCACTTTTTGTGTGTGACAGTGGATGGAAAATGCTCCCATCTTTCTGAGCTTAAAAAAAAAAAAAGCTGTAAAAATCAAATGCTCAAAGAGCAGAAATGTGCAATAACTTCTTAAAGCATTGTTATGTTAAACCAGCCTTGTCAAAAATTACTTGCTTCTAGACGAGCCACAACATCCTACCTCATCAGCCTCTCTTTGGCCTCCTGCCATCCAAATACACTATCTTCCAATCTTATCTGGTAACCGTGCTAAGCAAGTAAATTAGAGGTCACATGTACACCAGGTAAAAAAGTGTATTTTAAACATGTCAGTTAATGTGTTTAATATGTATTAAATCTTGTGAAGACTAGTAAGTTGTTGTTAGCTGGTCAGAATAAACTCTAGTGGGGAATCAGCCAGTGGAAGTCATAGGATTGAGTTTTCTGTGTATTCAGCCAGCTCCTGGGCTAGGTGTTTCTCTTCTCCACCCATTCTTCCCAGTTGGCCTCTCCTGCCATGTTGTTCAGCCTGGAAGGGCAGTTGAGATGTTCCCCCTCACCTATCCTTTGTTCATTCTCCATTTCCTCTGGTAACGAGGTTTCCTGCTTTTCAATTCTTCAGCCTCTCCCTCATATTGAGATCTTTTGCTCTTGGTTCCTGTTTGTGGTGTGTGTGTGTGTGTGTGTGTGTGTGTGTGTGTGTCGGGGGTGGAGGGAGGGGAGCGGAGTAATGTATGGGGAGGACAGGAAGAGACTGAGGGTATTAGAATAGCATGCATATGGCTCCTATGACCATGACGATAATAGGCAGAGAGGAAGGTGGGTGAGAGGAGAAGAGGTGTGTAAAAGCATAAAGATGGGAAAGTGGTAATGTAGGCTATTCCATTAGTTTACATTCTGGGCATATGGCATCTTTTACTTACTAGCTGTTGAATAAACCGCAAAGTGGGGAGTGCTGTGGAGTGACAGTCTGCACCATGCCCTGGTGAGCTCAGCAAAGATCCGTTCCCCTCACACTTTGTGTCTCACTTCTCTGGAGTCCAGTCTGGAGCATTGGTCTCCAGCTCTGCTGGATGGCAGTGAATTATTGCATTGGTATTTAGCTTAGAGCAGTGTTATAAAGAGGATGGTGATCAGAAGAGGTGGGGGTGGGGTCTTGTGGGAAGGGGTAGTGTTGGGGCGGGGCCTGAGGCTGAGCAGGGTGGCTTGCGGGTCCATGGAAAAAAATTAAATCAAAATGTGGGTCCTCTGGTTGCTAAAGTTTGAGAATGGCTGATCTAATCTGACCTCCTGCACATCGCAGGCCACAGACCATCACCCCCCACCCCTTGGGGAATAGGTTCATAAGCTCTGGCTGAGTTACTAAAGACCTCAAATCTTGCCTTTAATAAAAAAAAACAAAACCAAAACACTTCAATGACAGCAAATCCATCATTTACTATAGTTCAAATCAAGAAATTGACCCATTTTCCCCATGCTGCAGAGGACCATGAAAAAGCTCCAGGGTCTCTGCCTATATGACCTGGGGGAAAATTCTTTCCCAACTCCAAATATGGTGACCAGTTAGATCCTGACTATATAGGTGAGATCCACCAGCCAGACCCCTGGAAAAGAATTCTCTACATTAACCCAGACAATATCCCTCTACTGTCCCATCTCTGCCCCTTAGCAATATTTGTTAATAGCAATCACAGAAGAGCCATAGGCAGTTGTAAGCAATCTCATAATGCCATCCCCTCCATAAATTTTCCACACTCAGTCTTGAAACAAATGCTTTTTTTTTTTTGTCCCCACTACTCCCCTTCGAAGGATGTTCCAGTTTTTGCTCCTCTGATGGTCAGATATCTTTGTCAGATTTCATACCTAAACTTATTGATGACCTGCTTATATCTGTGTATTCTTCTTTGAGTGATTCCTCATATCTGCTCCAATTAGGTGTGCACGCGCTGCATGCACGATCATCAGAAAGTTTTTCTCCTAGCAGCACATGTCATGTTGGCTGTGGAGCCCTCTGGAGTGGCGCCTCTATAGCGTGCTATATATGATTCTGCCAACATGGTGCCTACATCTCCTTGGCCACACGGCAGCCTACACTTATGTGGTCTGATCTGCCAGGCTGAGGCTCAGACCACTGCAAGTGTAGCTTGTGTTGGCCTATCACCTAGGACGCGACAACCTAGACTTAGTAGTGACTGTACCAGAGCACGTACTTGAGTTCCTCCAGTGGTGGCTCGATCCTTTGATGGTGTGTGAAGGAGTCCCCTTCAACAGCCCCTCTTTGTCCCTTGTAATGTATGCATCAGCTCTGGATTGGGGTGCACGTTTAGGAAATCTACAAATGCAGGACCTATGGTCTTGGGACAAGCTCTCCCTTCATATCAACATCAAGGAGCTCAGGGCAGTATGTCTAGCATGCCAAGCTTTTGGGGCCCATCACTTGGACAACATCGCTGCCATCTTTTACATCAACAAGCAAGGTGGATCCCATTCCTCACCCTGTGTTGAGACTCCTCAGGCTTTGGGAGTTCTGCATAGCCCAGTCCATTCACATGGAAGTGTCCTATCTCCTAGGGGCTCAGAATGACCTGGCAGCCACCTCAACAGTCCATAATCATGAGTGGTCCATCTATCCAGACATCATACACTCCATCTTCTAAAGGTGGCGGTTTCCCCAGGTCGATTTGTTTGCTATCTGCAGCAAAAGGAAGTGCCTAATGTTCTGCTTCTTCCAGAATCGCAGCCCGAACTTGGTCACAGACACATTTCTGCTACCCCGGGGAGGCCACCTGTTGTACGTCTTTCCCCCGTACCCTCTGAGGCACAAGGTTCTTGTCAAGGTCTGCAGGGACAGAGTAGGGGTAATTCTGCTGGCCTCAACAACACTGGTACACAATGCTCTGGAAACGGTCAGTGAATGCCCTGATTGTATTGCCACTCCACCCCAACCTGCTCACTCAGGACCACGGTCGTCTGCTCCACCCAGACCTCAAGTCTCTCCATCTCACTGCTTGAAAGCTTCATGGTTAAACCCCATGGAACTCCTGTGCTCGGAACCTGTAAGGGAGGTCTTATTTGGCAGCAGGAAACCATCCATCCAGGCCACTTATCTGGCTAAGTGGAAGAAGTTCACTTGCTGGTGTGCCCAGCATCACACACCTCCAATCCAGGTGCCTCTACCACTCATTCTAGAGTACTTTCTACATCTAAAACAACAAGGTCTGGCAGCAGCATCTATCAAGATGCGCCTCGCTGCTATTTCGGCCTTTCACCCAGGAGTATCTGGATGCTCCGTATTGCCAACCCAATAGTGGGATGTTTTCTCAAGGGCCTGGACTGCCTTCATCCCCAGATTAGACAGCCAGTCCCTGCGTGGGACCTTTACTTGGTCCGCTCCAAACTAATGGGGCCCTGATTTGAACTGCTAGTGACTTGCTCCCTCCTCTATTTTTCATACAAGGTTGCTTTTTTGGTCGCCATGACCTCAGCACACAGGATGTCTGAGTTGAAGGCCCTCACCTCTGACTCATCTTCCACAGGGATAAGGTGCAACTTAGGCCTCGTCTGGCCTTTCTTCCTAAGGTTGTGTCACATTTTCACACAAGTCAAGGCATAAACCTGCTTGTTCTCTACCCTAAGCCTCATGCCAGTAACCATGAGCAGAGATTGCATTCACTGGATGTTTGGCGGGCACACTGAGTCGTTCAGAAAGTTGAACCAGCTATTGGTAGCAGTGGCAGACCAGATGCAAGGGCTCCCAGTATCATCGCAAAAAAGTATCTTTCTGGCTACGAGTTAGCCAAAATCCCAGCTCCAGCACTTATGGCACACTCCACACGGGCCCAGGCCTCATTGATGGCATTCCTGCCCCCAGTCCCAATCCAAGAAATCTATAGGGCAGAAACTTGGTCCTCGGTGCATAAGTTCACCTCTTATTACACCATCATCCAGCATGCTAGAGATGATGCAACTTTCGGTAGAGCGGTGCTCCAATTAGCAATTCCATAATTTTGACCCCCCTGCGTAGGTAAGGCTTGGGAGTCACCTAATTGGAATCAATATGAGCAATCACTCGAAGAAGAGAGAACAGTTACTCACCTTCCCATAACTGTTCTTCAAGATGTGTTACTCATATCCATTCCAATACTTACCTACCTTCCCCTCTGTCGGAGTAGCCAGCGAGAAGGAACTGAGGAGGTGCTGGATCTGCAGCATCGTCATATATGGCACGCTATAGAGGCGCCACTCCAGGGGGTTCCACAGCTGACCCAATGTGTGCTGATAGGGGAAAACTTTCCAACGACTGTGCACGCAACGCGAGCACACCTAATTGGAATCAATATGAGCAACATACCTCAAAGAACAACAGTTACGAGAAGGTGAGTAACTGTTCGTTCTTAGGCTAACATTGGCCCTTCACTTAAATAACTCCCATCCCTCCCAGTATTTATAAATACATCAGAAGGCTAGAGAGCGATCATATCTATCTTCAGTCTTTGTTTTGTTAGGCTAAGCAAGCAAAGATCTGTGAGTCTCCTCTCATAAGAGAGGTTCCCCATTTCTCTGTTCATCCTAGTAGCCCTCCTCTGCGCCTGTTCCAGTTTGAATTAATCTTTCCTAAATATGAAAGACCAGAATGACACACAGTATTCCAGATGAGATCTCTCCAGTGCCTTGTATAATGGAAATACCACTTCCCTACTGGAAATACCTCATCCTAGGAGTGCATTAACTTTTTTCATGACTATAAGCATCCTGTTGGTGACTCATAGTCATCTGTGATTGACCAATATACCCAGATCTTTCTCCTTCTCTGTTTCTTCCAGCTGATACATCCCCAGCATATAGCATAAACTCTTGTTGTTAGACTGTAGGTCAGGGTTTGGCAAACTTTTTGGCTGAGGGCCATATCTGGGTATTGAAACTGTAAGGTGGGCTATGAATGCTCAAGAAGTTGGGAGAGGGTGAGAGCTCCATCTGGAGGTGCGGGCTCTGGGTTGGGCCAGGGATGAGGTGTTTGGGGTGCAGGATCGGGCCGTGGGCTTTGGGCAGAACGAAGGGGTTCAGAGTATGGGAGGATGCTCCGTGCATGGGCTGTGGACTGGGGGTGTAGGTTCCAAGGTGGAGATAGAAATGAGGAGTTCAGGGTGGGTGCAGGAGGGGGATGAGGATTCCAGCAGGGGGTGTGGGCTCTGGGGTGGGGCTGGAGATGAGGGGTTTTGGGTGCAGGAGGGTGCTTTGGGTTAGGACCAAGGCGTTAGGAGTGCAGAAGGGGGATCGGAGCTAGGGCAGAGGGGGTTGAGGCATGGAAGGAGGTCAGGGGTGCAGGCTTTGGGTGGCGCTTACCTTAAGCAGCTCCTGGAAGTAGTGGGATGCCCCCCTCTGGCTCCTATGTGAAGGTGTAGTCAGGTGGCTCTGCATGCCACACTGCTCCTGCAGCTCCCGTTGGCTGTGGTATCTGGCCAATGGGAGCTGCAGAGCTGGCAGCTGGGGCAGGGGCAGCATGCAGAGCTCCCTAGCTGCCCCATCTGTAGGAGCCGGAGGGGGAACATGCCCAGGAGCTGCGTGGAGCCACGGCACGTGGGGTCAAGTCCCTGAGCCTGCTATTGGACTGGAGGGGGGGAAGCCCCCAGCCCTGCTCCCTAGTGGGGGATCAAGGGCCAGTAGCAGCACACCCCTGCCCTAGCTCTGATGCAGCTCGCGGGCCGTAGTTTGCCCTCCCCTGCCCTAGGTGTATAACCTTACACTTTGCAGTATTACATTTCATCCCATTTCTGTTCTAGTTTTCAAGGTCATCCAAATCATCTTGTATAAAATTCCACTCCTCTTCTGTTTTGGCAATACCTTCTAACTTTGTGTCCTCTGCTGATTTTACTAGCACACTCCCACTTTTTGTGCCAAGATTATTGAAAGTCAGTACCATCTCATGGCTTTTTAATCTTCTTCATTACGTCTGTTGGATCTCAGTACACTTCCTAATGAACACATCACAATAACACTATCCTGGCTGATGTTGATAGTCAGCCAAGACAGGTCAAAGTGAGAAGTAATAGGGAGAAGGAACTATCTCTCTCCTCATCTTTAGTAGCAATCTATCCAAAATAGTGTTGACACAGTCTGTGAAAGCTCATGCCACAGCCGCTGCCTATGTTTGACCTTCCTTGTGGATGAATAGGAGACTTTATTCTACAGGGCTATCAATTCAAAATCCATGGCCAACACTTCACTTTTATTTTCACAACCCAAAGCCTCTCCCCCACCAGTTTTCTATTCTCTGCACCCTTCGACTTAGTTATTCTACAATGTAATATAACATATTTTCACCTTTAAATCCATTCATTTAAACTAATTTCCTACTGATAGAGGTTATGTGCATGCATTGAGAATATATACCTTAAATAGTGTGTGTTTACATATGCTTGCTTACTTATATGTATTAACGTGCTTCAAAAACAGGGAAATACTTCTCTTGATAGGTTAGTAAACTGGAAAAAAAAATGCAGGATTTCTGTGTGTTGCTGTCTTAGCTGAGTATTGGAGAAATGATGGGCTCATGGTTCATATATAGGACTGGGAGTAAGAAGACCTGGGTTCTGGTTGTGGCTCGCCACATATTTTCAAGTAAATGGCTTAAACTCTCAGCTTCAGCTTTATCATCTGCAAAAGAGTTTACTAGTTAATGTTTAAGTCCCTGATTCAGCAAAGCACTTTAGCACTTGCTTAACTTTAAGCTTCTGCTTAAGTCCATTTGACATCAGGATCAAGTTAAGCATGTGATTAATTGTTTTTAAATTGAAGTCTAATGAGAGAGACTATATTAGAGCACTTTTTCCTTCAGGCAGGATTTCCTTTTGCACTAGTTCTACCTGATGTGAAAAATTAATTCTCCAGGAACGTTTACACTCAAAGTATTTGTAGCGTAGTGCTTCAAGCAAAGACAAGGTATGAAATTTAATCCATGTTTTTTCTCTCCTAGGATGTAAGGCCCTGATCCAGGATGAACGAATGCCACTATGATAAACGTATGGACTTTTTTTATAACATGAGCAACACTGACACAGTAGATGAGTGGTCAGGGACAAACCTTGTTATTGTTTTGTGTTTTGGGACCTTTTTCTGCCTGTTTATTTTTATTTCAAATTCACTGGTCATAGCAGCTGTGGTCAAAAACAAAAGATTTCATTTCCCATTCTACTATCTGCTGGCCAATCTAGCTGCTGCAGACTTTTTTGCTGGCATTGCCTATGTATACTTGATGTTCAACACTGGCCCTGTGTCCAAAACGCTAACAGTTAATCGATGGTTTTTGCGCCAGGGGCTTCTGGACACCAGCCTGACAGCTTCGCTGGCTAATTTATTTGTGATCGCTGTTGAGCGACACATGTCAGTAGTGCGGATGAAGGTTCACAGTAACCTCACAAAGAAAAGAGTCACTTTTTTAATTTTATTGATCTGGGCCATTGCTATTTTTATGGGGGCTGTGCCTACTTTGGGTTGGAACTGCCTTTGCAATATCTCAACCTGTTCTTCCCTGGCTCCTATTTATAGCAGAAGTTATCTGATATTCTGGACTGTCTCCAATCTAGTTGTTTTCTTCATTATGGTGGTGGTTTACCTAAGAATCTACATGTACGTCCAGAGGAAAACGAATGTCTTATCTCCACACACTAGTGGATCCATCAGCCGTAGGAGGACACCAATGAAGCTTATGAAGACAGTCATGACCGTCCTAGGTAAGACAATATTGAAAATTATGTGTAAGAATCCATGTGATTGTCAAAAATAACTTAAAATCTCTTGGATAGAGATGTACCAGCGCTTGTTTGGTCCACTTAGGCAATAGAAGACGCTACACCATGAAAAATTACAACACATAGGGCCAAATCAAGTTGTAGACTAAATGTCTCCGCCTCTGGTAGCTGGTTAGACAGCTTGGTTGTAGACAGAATGCTATAAAGTGTATTTTTTTTCTGTTAAAAAAAATGCAGAAAGGTTTCTGGAAGGAGAATGTTTGATAAAATTCACATCAACATTACCAGACCATTTGTCTGGATTAAAATAATAAAAACTGGGAGTTGCAAAGGAGTCTAAGGGAGTTAGGTGCCTAAATTGCATTGAATTTGAAAATCCCAGCCAGAGAGTAAGTTTTGTGGATGTAAGTGTAACCTACAGGTGTAGGATTTGACCAATGAAACTCTAAAATTGCTTGAGACCTGCCTATGTCACTGTGCCACATTGCTACAGCTATAGCCTACAGAGGTGTTTCAGTTGGAACTTTCTTCCGTATCCGAGAGAGAGAGAGAGCTGTCAATGGGGGATGCTCAACCTTGGATTCATTTCCCCACTGTTAATCGGTAAAAGTTTAGTTTTGCTGACTTTTCAGGCTTGCAGGTTGGCCCTCTTCTTACTCACGCTTTGGAGAGGGGGAGTTAGGGGCTTGTGCTGGAGTGCATATTGAGGGAAAGTTTGCTGATTGGTTGTTCCTTTCTGGGAGAGCTGCTGGGTTTTATATTGGTTTTTATGATACTGTTATAGTTATCTAGAGCCCTGGATGGACACTTTATTTTCTTTCTCTTATCACTTTAAATAGATAATGAAAGTTTGCAATGTTGAACAGGGCACCAAATATTACATCTTCAAGTACTCCTATTATGGGAGTATTGTTCTGTTGTCTGTAACTCTGAACAAGATGTTACGGACTTCAGCCACGGAAGAGTTGGGGGCTGCAGGTGTGGGGGTGGGCAGGACTCTAGGCCGGGGGCTTCTGACCCTAAGGGTTGCCATGGCTCCTGTCAAGGGGCTCAGGGCTTCTGCCCTGTGAGAGCACTGGGGCTCAACACTTTAGACCTGCAGGAGAGCGCTGAGGCTTCAGCCCTGCAGCTTCTTTCCCAGCTTCTGTCCCATGTGGGGCACCAGGGATCAGGGCTTCAGCCCTGTGGCTCTGCTCCCAGTTTCAGCTGGGGGAAGGGATTGAGACTTTATGAGGGGAGCACTGGTTTCAGCCCCAGTGCTCTCTCCGTAGCTAAAGACCCATGCCCGGCACCCCCTGTGGGGCTGAAGCTGCGTATGGAGCCACAGGGCTGGAACCCCAGCGCTGCCCCCCAGTCTAAACGCCCGGGTCCTGGTACTCCTGAGGCTCAGAAGACCCAGGCTGCCCTTCTGCCCAGAGCCCTGACACCCCCCCACCCCACATGCACCCTGTGGCTACAGCCCCAACCCCCTGTGGCTGAAGCCCTGAGGCAGTACAGTATTCGCTTCTTACTTTGGTCTGCACTGCTGCCTGATTGAGGACTTCAGTTTCACACGTCTCCGGTTCTACACCAGAACCCCATTCAGTCCTTGGGCAATAGGCGCGGAGAACTCTGCTTACTTCCAACAGGAGCCCTCCATTGGTTGCTTGTTCCTGGGCAGGTGAGGAAGGCAGCCAATCGGAGCGGGTTCCCCCCACTCTCCCAGGAGGGGTTGAAATTCACAGGAGTGCTGGAGCTGCTGGCATCCTGGTGAGAGAACTCCAGCTCTAACTGACCGCATGGAGATATCAGGAGAGTTGGCAACAGTGCATCCACTTGGCCACAAAGTACCGACACCCTCTGTCAGTTCCATTAGCATTACCTATCCCATCAATGTACCTGGGCCCTGTTCCACTGCTGGGGATGAGAAAAGAGACTCTGCCCATTGAGATCTCTGCCTCTGTAATTTCACTGTTCAGGGGGGCAAGCAGCTTCAGGGGTGATGGTGCTTTTGCAGTGTAATTAGGAAGTGGTCGGAGAAGCTGTGTTTGGAGGGAGTGAAAGGGTCTTGGGGCGGGGGGGGCATTGTAGGGAGCCAGCTGCAGTTCTCTGAGTCAAGACTGCCCAGCACAGTCTGGGCTGCACAGGTGCTATACTGAGGTGATCTTACACCCAGTGGAAGATACAGCTCAGCTCTCCCACCCCTAACACAACCCTTTTTCCACTGGGGAAGGGAGATTCCAGTTGGTGCAGGCAGGGGAATCGCTTTCTGCAGCTTTCCACTGGCTGAGATTGCCAGTTATCTCCTTGCACAATGCAAAGGTAGTGGCCTTCACAGAGTGGGGAATCCAGTCTGAGATCTCTAACTCATTTCAAATACTACACTAACCCCATCAATTTTTAACAACTTTTAGTTCCTACAGACTGGTGCCAGATTTTATCTAGTCATCCAGAAACAATAAGCCTCAGAATTTCATTACAAATCCCCTGTATTATCCAGTTTCTGTGTCACTTATTCAACAATTGTTTTTTCTAAAGGGATATTGAGATATCCATTCTGCTTTAATAGCTCAGTCATCTTATGTTCATCAGTAATTAAATCATAACCAGCTGATAAGAAACGGTCATTTAAAGTCAGATAAATTCAAATGAGAAATAAGGCACAATTTTTAACAGCGAGGGTGATTAACCATTAGAAGAAACTATGGAGGGAAGTGATAGATTCTTTATCTTCTTGAAGACTTCAGATTCAGACTGGTTGCCTCCTGAAAGATATGCTTTAGTCAAATGAGTTATAGGGATCAATGCAGGAGTAACTGAAGGAAATTCTGTGACCTGTATTATATAGGAGGTCAGAGTAGGTGATCTAGTGGTCCCTTCTAGACTTAAAAATCTCCATTTCTTTGGGGCTGATTTAGTAAAGACTTTGTCCTATGTCGGGGTAGGTAACCTACGGCACGGGTGCCAAAGGCAGCACACAAGCTGATTTTCAGTGGCACTCACAGTACCCGGGTCCTGGTAGATCTGGGGCGCTCTGCATTTTAATTTAATTTTAAATTAAGCGCTTTAAACATTTTAAAAACCTTATTTACTTTGCATACAACAATAGTTTTAATTCTATATTACAGACTTATAGAAAGAGACCTTCTGAAAACATTAAAATGTACTAATGGCATGTGAAACCTTAAATTAGCATGGCTAAACGAAGACTCTGCACACCTCTTCTGAAAGGGTGCTGACCCCTGTCCTCTGTTGCCTATGCTCTGATGCCATAAAAGACACCACTGGAACATTTGGTTTTGAGGCTTGAGGGGCGTGGGAGGTGGCTCCGTGACCCTTAAGGGGCTGTAGCAGTGCAAAAGCCAGATTTATGTTTTGTTTAACTGGACTCCTCAATTTTCAAATATAAATCTGCTCCCAGGATTGTAAAAGTTGCAGATACAAGCTTTGCAGTAAATGCTTAAGAATGCTAAGGAAAACAAGATGACCCTGAGCATCCTGCTTTAGTAACTGGTAGAGATATATCTTATCTGTTCAACAATGAATAGCTTCTTTCATAACCATCTGCACATATAATGGTATTTAGTACATTTGTCTTGTAGCAGCTATTAAGAAGGAATAGCTTTGTTGTAAAGAAGACAGTTTCTGTCTGTATTATATAATTCTCAGATAGCAATGTTATGGAGGAGGCATGTGTCTCTAGCGCAAGTAGTATACAAACTAAGAACAGTTATCTATCTTTATGCTGTGCCCAAGGGCATTGTTTACAGAGTCTGGCCGTCTGATTTGCACTAGCATCTCTGGTCTTAGTGGAAGCACCAAGTGGAAGGTTGTAGTGTTAAAGGACCATTTGTGGTAAATACCATGGATTATGCTTATGTGGAATTTATACCTAAATAGCACCTGACTTTCAGATCTACCACTAATCCTCTAGGCAATTTCTAGAATACAGTGCTTTTGTCGTCTGTGGTAAATATAATATTGTCCCAAACCAGTTGTTAAAATTAATTCATCCCTTCCTAGTTTAGGTTAATCAATAATTAATACACTGTTGCCATCCTAATAATGTGTTGATGACTTGTGTTTTGAGCTTTGAAAAATCAGAACATTGCGCTATAAATGGCATGGTGACAAAGCTTCCAAGCCCTAAATGTCATGCACACACATAGTAACTCTTCAGGGGGGGATCTTTTTTACCAGAAGCTACTCAGCATCTGCTCACAGTCACTTTTAATATATTTTCTCCACTTACTCAGATGAGTAACATCAGTTTAAAAAAATACAAGAGATCTAAATGAACTGAACCACTGGTTTGAAAGGGAGTGGGGAAAACTGCATTGTTGTCTCAGTGAAGCTCTAGACAGGTCTATGCTGCTTTTTTCCCGGTCAGCGAGAGATAACATGCGACACGAAGGTATTGCATTTAGCTTTAAACATCCTGTGTTGCAAGCAACCCTGGCTACTTTTATCATCATCTCCTTGGCTGGGTAGAAGATAGCATCATTGTAAACTGCAGATACAAACTGCTGTCCTTTCTAGGGGATAGGCATGCAGATGAGGGTAGCCAGCCTTTAAGATAAATAGAGGGGAAGAATTTAGATATTTGGGAATGAGTGGCTGCAAAATAAAGAATCCTCTGATTGCACCTTTATGCTCCTGCAGCTCACTTTATCTTTGTTTAATGTTTAACCAAAAATCAAGCAATATTTATCTATAAAACCATGTCAGATTAGAAAAGAAGTGAAGATTTAAATGTTTAACTTCCCTTGTATCCATCCGAAAATTCCTGAACCATTGTAATCTTTTTGTCATTTTTGTAATCCAAGTCTTCTCTATAGGGGGGTAAAAACCATCAGCAATGCTGTTGCTTTCTTTTCTCACTGAACTCCCAAAGTAACACCCTAATCCAGCACTAAGAACCACATTGTGATCACACTGTGCAGCTCACAATACCCATAGGAGTCACTTGGCTACTGATCTGTCTTGGCATTTTTAGGCAAATTCACCTGGTGATCATGGCGAAAGTGACAAAATAATATTTAGCACTTTTGTGTACACCACTTTTCATCAAAGGACATCAAAGTGCTTTAGAAACTCTAAGTAAGCCTAACAACACAGAGCTTTGTCAGGACGCCCATGGACTTGTAGTTAAAGCAAAGAATAATATCTTATTGATGTGAAAGTACATGTTTTTTCAAAGACTCACTCGTCCATTGTTAGAGCATTTCCTCCTCTGTTATGTTCCCATGTCTCTTTCATGTCACAACATGTTGGGAGAGGTGGCATGAAATGCTGGAGCCAGTCCTGCTTCCATGAAAGTCCACGGGACTCTCTTTTGAGGGAGCAGCGTGAAATCTTCTTTTTTTTTTCTCTTCTTCTCCTTTTGGGACGTTTATGAAGTGAAGCTTAACTTCGAAAACCCTCCCATTTGGAAGGAGAAAATTTGTCATTGCAGGATTCTCAAACATGTACCAAACATGATCTTGACTAGATGGTTAATTGGCCAGTAGACTGAAAATAAGTACTGCTTTTAAAAAGCCTTCATAATAAGCAATTATCTGAACCTTTCTGCCCAAGGCATACTTGCAAGTTTTGCTCTGGGAAGCCACGCACAAATAAACACATGCTGAAAAGACTTGTCATTTATATTAATACTCTCTTGACATCACAAAAACTAAATACTCCAGAGTGTGCTTAATCCTGAAATTATGACTTAGTTTTTGATGCTTCCTGTCTGGTGTGTAGTACACAGCAAAAATATAGGGCCAGATTCTTCACAGCTCAGACTGATTGCTTGGTACAAGATTTGGGAGAAGGGGCACAATTGCCCTCCCACCACTAGTCCATTGGGCAGGGGTCCTGAGACAGATTACTGCCAAAGGAGATCATTATTTGAAATGGTTAGGGGACTGGACTGGGACTCAGGAGATCTGGGTTCAGTAACTGTCTCTACCACATGCTTCCTGTGCGACACTGGGTAAAATCACTTCAGTGACAAGAACTATATAAAATAGGTAGACGCTGCACAAGTGCACCCTTTAGGATCAGGCCCAAGGGACATATAAAATGTGTTTAAATTTCTGTCTTTTGTGTCAGGGTGAATCTTCTCTTCTTTCTCTCTAGTCCCATTGATTGTTTTAGCATCTCACCTTTTCTTTTACTGTACTGTACAGTGAAACCCTCCTTCACATCAGCAATTAACGAACAACTTCCAAAGTTTAAAATGTCATGGACTGGCTTTGGAAATATTTTTTTAAGATGCTTTAAACTATGCATTCTCTGGGAGTGGGGAAAGCACAGGCCACTTTGTTTCTAGCACAAAAAAAGCCCTGGGGGCAGGGAGGGAAGGCAGTGAGCCTTAATTTTCTGTAGCTAAGATCACCCATAAGATATGGCCATACTGCTGTCTGTCTGAACTGCAATGATGACACAACTGTGGATTATATTTGTCTGAACTATTCTTGAAGTTTCAGGAAGGCTACCCAATAACTATAAAGAGAGAGAGTATCGTTTCACATGTTTGCTTCACTAATCACTTAAGTAAAACAGATCCTTCTCCCATTGAAATCAACAGCAAGCTGGGCATTAACTTCATTGGGTGTACCCTCAGCCCCAGCTGATGTCATAGGAAATACACATCAGCATGTTGTAGTGTGCATATCGTACTGCATGGTGAAACACCCCTTCCAAATCAGCAATTAAAATTTTAGTTCACAACAAATAGCTTTTTAAGCTATCTTGGAGAGAATTTTTTAGGATGCTGTAAAACATGCACTCATGACCAGGCAGGCTATTTTTTAAATGCGTTGTACAAAAAGTATTGGAAACTAAATCACTAACTTCCTTCCTTCCTGTTTTTATTTTTCAGGTGAAAAATAATCTACCAAACTAATACTTTAAATATTGCTATTTTGTACATCGTGGAACAAACATCTCACCATGTTTGGGGCTGATTTTAGCCCTGGGGAGTTATTTTTAATGCCGTGTGCCTAAATCCTTGAAGATATTCTGAAATAGAGTGCCTGACACAGCCTTAACTATAAGTGGTTCAAGCAAGCACTGTTTATAAAAATTACATGTATCATCTCCATAAAACTTATTGTTCTGACTAAGGCTCTACTGCACATCTTTGCATTCTTTCCAGAGTGTTGCATTACCTAACAAAAACAGATAATTCCTACCAATGCGGTGTTTTGTGTTTGCCGGTACAGATTACTTGAACTAGGTGCAGTAGAATGGCGTGATCCAGCTCAGCGTGAAGCCAATGGCGGAACTGCCATTGATTTGAATGTGAGCAGGATCAAGCACTAAGTCAAGATAAGGAGAGTGGATTTCTTATTAATTAAGGATTCTTCAGGCATATTAGACTTAGATCTAATAAACCCCTCTTAACCTTCATGTTTTCTGATTTCTTTGCTTATTCTGCTTGCTATTTACAAAGCTACTTGTGTTTTTAAACATTGATTACCACTCACAAGCCCCTTCCCCATCTGACCCCTCAGCAAAACCATAGTGCTGCATGTGTGATATCGCAGTGCTGCTAGCTGTGATATCTCAGATGCACTTTGCTGCAGGAGGAAGCATAATAAGCAGCTGTCAGTATCAGCTGGGAGGCTGCACTGAAATCCTGCTGCGTAGAAGAGTGACACAGAGCAGAAGATACACAGAGAGAAGATGGCTTGTGGCCGTGTTACTCTGGGGGCATTCTGTGCCAAAAAGTTAAATATTCTGTGCACACCATTTTAAAATTCTGAAAATTTTAGTTGTCAAAATAACAACACATAATCACATCAGCTTCTTTTATTTTGGTAATTTTTATTTCAAAATACCTGTCAGGAAGTACGTCTGTAACAATACAGACACACAAACAATTTCCCCCAGAAGTAAAAGTTAAAGAAACCACTACGATAACCCAGTTCCTGTTTCTCTGCCCTGGAGCCCAGAATGGGGGAAGAGGGGCAGACACCTACAATCCTTCCCCCGCACCAAGCCCAGCTGCAGGGCCTCCCCAGCTAATATACTCACACACCCCTCCCAGAGCCCAGCCTTGGGTTCCCCCTAGCCCAGATATTCACCCCCTTCTCCTCCTCCCCAGAGCCCAGGGATCCAGAGGAAGAAACAGCCTGATGCTTGGTCCCAGCCTTGCACAGAGTTTCCTGTGCACCGCCGTCTCCTTTCCTCAGGGCGTGCTGGGAACTGCAGCTGTCAGGAACCCGTTAGCTCCCTCCCTCTCACCCTGGCAGTGTCTTATGTGTGAGCTTGGCTCTGCTGGGTCCAGCGCCCCCTAGTGGTGGCCAGCAGTACTGCAGCCCATTGCTGTGTGGGTAAAGGAAATTCTGCGCGTACAGTGTTAATTTCTGCAAAATTCTGCATTGTGCAGTGGCACAGAATTTCTCCGGGAGTAACAATGTCATGTGTGCTATTGGCACTCTGCTGCCTTGGTCTCAGCTCTCTGCTTGCCCTTCTCTGGGCTGTGGGATAAAGCAGCCTTTGCTGTCCTCTTTGTGGTGTTATGTGGGATGAATCCTGCAGTGTAAATTTATAATAGATTGGATTTTAAACTGGCTGTGTGGCTGCTGGATCCACAGTAGTCTGAACAGCAGGCCTTCCTTCCTCAAGGCATCAAACTGCCCCCATCCCGAAACCTTCCCATCCTGTTTCAATTGTATCCTGTTGCTCCCTCTACTCTTCATGCAGACCTCACTGACACTGGCCATCAGCATTTGTCCCGATGCTATGGTGAAAATCCCTCTCCCTGCATATGGGAAAAGTCTCCCTCCCCATCCCAGCTCCTCTCCCAGCTCCGTTAGACACCTAATCTGTACTCCTACTTCAGCGCAGGCTGCTGTCCCTCAGCCTGACCAAACCCCACAGGCAGGCGGACGTGGGCAGACAGACCTGTCCTTTAAAGACAGGTTTCTCTGGCTACGTTCACATCTTCCACACAGGCAGACACTCCATGTGGGGAACTCTAGTTCTCTTCTCCAGTGAGCAGTTTCACTCTACAGCTCAGATGGGTGCCTGGGGCCTGGCCAAGCGAGTCATTGCCCCCTTTATGTGTAAATCAATAGCAGGACATGGCTCTTAATTTCCATTTAAGAGGAAACAATTTTTTGGGGGGCCTTGTAAAGAGTTTGTATTTTTATAACATTTAATTATAGCTGCTCACTGTTCAATGGTTCATTTAAAGATTCATTTTTCATCTGAGTCTCATGCTGTAGTACTGTTTTCAGTGTGTGTGTGTGTGTGTTTTCATGTGAGAGCCAGATTTGTAAACCTTCAAGGCACCAGATTTTTTTTTTTTTTTCCAATTGACCCTCTCTCTTGTGAAAGAGAACTATTACTGGGTATAGTTTGAGGGGACTGAGGTAGATCCCTTCAGCGGTGATGTACAGTATGGGGAGTTTGGTAGAATCTTGTCAGCTGCTCCTATCTCACACCTACAGAGTTTTGAACGGTGTCTGGTTTATGCAGACTGGAAGATGGAAGGTCTGTGGAAAAGGTTTAATCTTGCACTGATTCATTTTGTGGCCTCATCCCAGCTAAAAACACATATGTTGAAAGGAAAGGGCATGACTGCCATGCAAGTCTGTACATGATTTTCAGTTCCTTCAGGTGAATGCACACAGTGGGTCATCCTAGTTTACCAGTATTTCAGCAGAAACATTCCTTACTTTGAGTTCAGGGTTTTCAGTCTAATAAATTTAGAATTTAAATTTATAACTTCTACCATTTCAACCAAAAGTGTACACATGGTAAAGGCAGTGGTTTAAAAAGCTACCACCTTTTCCTTGCCCTAAACATAAGTCCTGAAAGGCAGTGCAAGTATGGAGAGCTTTATGGCACGGCACAGCAAAAGCATAAAAAATGCAGATCTTCCAGATGTATAGGAATTCAGTGCAACTGAAGTGATGCAATATACAGGAAACTCACTGTAGGTTTAGTGGAGAATCCCCAAATTGACCTGGGAGCACAATTAATAGCACATTGTGACCAGGTGTTTGGTCTTTTCTTCACTATCGGAATAAGTCGACTTAAGTTATGCTACCCCCAGGTATGTGAATAACATATCTGGAGTCGACATAGCTTAAGTCGACTTACTGTGGTGTGTACACTGTGCTGCATCGATGAGAGACACTCTCCCGTCAACTTACCTTAATCTTCTAGTTTTGGTGGAGTTCCAGAGTCAACCAGAGAGCTAGACCTGCATCGATCGCAGCAGCGTCGATCACCAGACCTAGTGTTGCATGGCCCTAAGCTTGCATACCCTATGTGAGATGCAGAGCTATTTTTCTGACTTACCCTGCCATCCAGACCAGCTGGTTCTCTTAAGTCCAAGTAAAAGTATGATAAGGTGAAAGCTTCTCTGAGGCATATTAGACCTTGTGATAAATGAAAGTTGGTGTGAGGGGGGAAAGAAGCTCCCTTTTATGGACATCCAACCAGCTAGTTAGCTGTAAAATCCTTCTTGGAAGCTGTTCTCCGCTTGCTTTACCTGTAAAGGGTTAAAAGTCCCCCAGGTAAAGAAAAGGAAGTGGGCATTTTGACCAAAAGAGCCAATAGGAAGGCTAGAACTTTAAAAAAGGGGAAAGAAACTTTCTCTTTGTTGTTCTCTGGGCTGAAAGGACATGGAGCAGCAACACTATAAGCAAAAATACTATGTGAAGTTTGAACCAGGTTTGAAAAAGAGCTTTCCATACCTCGAAGAAATAATTTGGATCGGGAATGTTTAGTTAGATATTATCAGGTTTATTTATTATTTTGGCTTGTGGCTCTCCTCTGTGTTAACCCCAGATGCTTTTGTTTGCTTGTACCTTTAAACTGAACCCCTAAGAAAACTGTTTGTTTTAGGTGCTTAATTTTTATAATTGTTTCTTTTAAGATCTAGCAAAAGGTCTAAGTTCCAGGTGTGTTTTTTCCCTTTTTGTTTTTAATAACATTTCCCGTTTTTAATAACAGGATTGGATTTTTGGTGTCCTAAGATGTTTGTGCATGTTGTGTTGATAGCCACAGCTAATCTGCTTTATTTTCTTTCTCAGCTCTTCCCCAGAGGGGGGCGGGGGTGCAAAAGGATTTGAGGGTACCCCACAAAGGAGGAATTCCCAAGTTCTCCTTGGGTTCCAGGGGGTATTTTGCATTTGGGTGGTGGCAACATTTACCAAGCCAAGGTCAGAGAGAAGCTGTAACCTTGAGAATTTAATACAAGCCTGGAGTGGCAAGTATTAATTTTTAAAATCCTTGTGGGCCCCAACTTCCTGCACTCTGAGTGACAGAGTGGGGAATCAGCATTGACAGACCTAGAGTGAATAACAAGAGATCCTGCAGGATGAAAATCTAGGAACAGACAAATTAATAGGAAGCCAAGGCTACAATTTAAATACAGTCCTGCCTGATAGCTTTGTTGCACAAGAGGCGCACCCTAGAAAGGAAGCTAGTTTGGACCATAACCTATTGTGTGTGCAATGTTAAGGATAGGGTGTGACACTAACCTTGTTTGTACACATGATTAAATGTATTTTGGTGGTAGTGGATCCAAAGTAAGACAATCCCTTGAAAGAGCTGCCCAGTAAATGTAATGGTGTTCCTTACCATATACTGCACTACAGCCTTTATTTCATTAGCTGTGTAAGGCTATGTCTGTGCTGTGAGTTAGGGGTGTATTCCCCTTCTTGCATGCACATGGCTGTCACCAAACTAGTGCAAGTATTAACAGCAGCCTGGCTATGGTAGTATGGGCAGCAGCAGCAGAGAGACAGGCTTAGGCATGCAGAGTACAAACCCGGCTGAAACTGATGGATATGTACGTGGCACAGCTGCTGCAACTATACTGCTATTTATACTCCTGCTATGAGAGCTAGCACGAATGTGGGCAGGGTGACCACACCCCGAGCTCACAGTGTAGATCTTGTCTAAATGTCTGGAGTTCCAACTTTCCATCGAGGAAGTGAGGGGATGTTGTACATTGTACAGTAGATACTAGAGAAATTTCTGCAAAGGACATTTTTTGATGTCCGGTTGTTGCCATTACACACTTTACAATGTTGTTTATACAAGTAGATGTATTTCCTAGACTTTGTTGCATGTTTAGTCTGCACACAATTACTAGCGGACACTTTCTGAAAAACACAATTATACACTAATTTGGGGCCTGCAGACAGAGGCAGTGTACCTGCGGAGCTGCCTGGCTGTGTGTGCCTCCTCCAGCAACAGCAGGGACAGGGAGCTGCCCAAGATGAGCAGAGCGGCTCCCCATCTCTGCTGTTGCTGGCAGTGGAAGGAGGACGGGGTCCTGCTCTTTACAATATTGTAAAGAATGAATAAATAACATAGTAAACTGCTTCCCCTGTATGCAGAGATGATTCACACACCAACCCATTTCTTTGCAAGGAGCCTAAGAGCTGGGATCCTCCCTTAGCCCTGATGTTTAATAAAAAGTTGCACTGAGACCCTAAAGGCCCAGAAATATTCAATGACAGTGGATGTCAATGTAGAGTGTGGTCTCTTCCTAACTGGGGCTTATTATAATGCCCATTCAATGCCCCCAGTGAAACGGGGCTTTCCATTGACATCAGTGGGCTTTGGGTAAGACTCAGTGCAATAAACCTCTTTACTTATGCAGTGTTCTGGTTCTGAATCATAATCCATGCTGCAAAATTGATTACCAGAATAAATGTTCTGAGCTACATCTTAGAGGTTTACTCATAACCCTCTGGCATCAGAATTCACAGTGCTACTGACCACTAATTCAAAATTAACCTATAAAACTGGTATTTAGAGCCACAAAAATCCAGACTCGAGCTACAGTAGATTTAAATGCATGAAAGCTCCAGCCTTTAATCTTTCCATTCCATGGTATGTTATCCAAAAAGGAATATAAATCTAGTGGGTGAATTTTCTTTCTTTACTTCAGGAAGTTGTTTCCAGTGGAAGGACAGTTTAGGAAGTATTTTGCAGTCTCCTGACAACTACTACAACATTTTTACCTTGTGCGTGGTTTTGCATACATTGTATCACTTATTAAAGTTTTTGCATTCATTTCTTAGTTCTTGTGGCCTGCTCTTGAGAGGTGCTGAGCAATGGGAGCAATGGCTGCTCATCATTTCTGAAATCAGACTATGTACTACTTTTGTGTAGCTTGTTTTGTGTGTGTGTATATGTGTGTATTGTATATACAATGCAGAATTTCAATGTTACTGTTAGAATCCAAACTCTTGCATTTCCCAGTTCTTTGATATGAACTGTGCACTACAGCCTCAGTGTTGTCTTTACACAGTGTAATGGGGTTGGCGCACATCTCTTGCGAGTGCCCCCTGCTGGTTGGGTGTGTCTGTGTTCTTTAGGTCTGGAGATTCTTTCGGTGGCTCTCAGGTGGGTTTTCAGTGACCCAAACCAGAACAAACCCCTTCCAAGGATACAGTCCACCAGGGTCTATCTCAGTACCCCTCTGGCGGTGTTTCTCTAGCCCCGAGTCTTTTTAAGCTGTCTTGGTCCTCGTATAGGGCTGTATCCCAGGGCTTCCTCCCTGGAGACAGCGTCTTGCAGTGGTCCTCCCTGGGCTCACTCCCTTCTCAGTAGCAGCCAGCCAAGAACTCCTTCATTACTCCTCTGTCCTCTGCTAGCAAACTGTCTTTGGCTCAGTTCTAGCAGCCAGCCAGAAGGCTCTTGCTCCTCGGGTCCCTGCCAGCAGGCTGGCTGTGGTCCTGCTGCTCTTCCAGCCAGGCATTCAGTCCTTTCTTTTCTAGCTCCAAGCAGCAACTAAATACTGCTCTGTTCTGCAGCTCCCCTTATATGGCCCTCCTGAGCCCTGATTGGCTGCTTTCCCTCCAGCAGGGGTCAATATGTCCATGTGGCATGATGGACACTTGACAAAATGACCGGGCTTAGTGACAAACATTGGTGGGAGGGGCTTTGGGCTGAGGCAGGGGGTTGGGCTGAGGTAGATGATTGGGCTGTAGAATAGGCATGTGGATTATGAGGTGGGGCCAGAAATGAGTTCAGGGTGCGGAAGCGGGCTCCAGAATGGAGTAGGGAGTTGGGGTGTGTGAGGGCTCCAGCCAGTTGGGGTGTGTGCAGGCTCTGAGATGGGGCTAGGGATAAGAGGTTTGGGGTGTAGGAGGTTGCTCTGGGGTGGGACCAAGTGGTTTGGAGGGCGGAAAGAGGATCAGGGCTGGGGCAAGAGGGTGGAGCGCAAGGTGTATGTGTATGTAGGCTCTGTCCAGCACTTGCCTCAAGCAGCTCCCGGAAGCAGCAGCAGGTTCCAGCTCCTATGCGGAAGCACGGCTGGGTGGCTCTGCATGCTGCCCTGTCCGCAGGCACTACCCCCGCAGCTCCCATTGGTCGTGGTTTCTGGCCAATGGGATGGGAGCTGAGGAGTCGGCGCTCAGGGAGGGGGAATGGGGGCAGCATGCAGAACTGCCTGGCCATGTCTCCACCAGCTACAGTAGAGATGGGGAGCTGCTTGCAGGAAGGCTCATCTTGGGCAGCTCCCTGTCCCTGCTGTTGCTGGCGGAGGCGTGCGCGGCCAGGCAGTTGTGCAGGCACACTGCCTCTGTCTGCAAGCACCACCTCCCATAGCTCCCATTGGCTTCAGTTCCCAGCCAATGGGCTGGGAGCCATGGCTTCAGCGGTCACGGATGGGGGATGGAGGCAGCGTGCCTGCAAAGCCACCTGGCTGTGCCTCCGCCAGTAACAGCAGTGATGGGGAGCCACCCGAGGTGAGTGCCCCCATGGACCTAAACATTTGTACCATGGACACTTGTGTCCATATATGGATATGTTGCCGACCCCTGCCAGGCAGCCACTCTAGCCTGCTTGGAGGACCTTCCTCTGCTACTCCTGCTTCTTTCCTGGGCTGGGTGTAGCAAAACCCTGAGGCCTCCAGCAGGGGGCCTTTGGGCTTAGTCCACCCCATCAAACACAGTTAATATCTAGGAAAACTAGCAGTATTATGAAAGTGAAGGTGACTCCTTTTTAATATCAAAGCTGTTGAATGGATACCAAGACCACCCGGAGAGCATTTCAACAGGGACATGCACAAATGCTAGAAGAGTTCTTCTTTTTCTTCTGATTTTTAAAGCCCCAAAGAAGGAAGCTATATCTTCATATATAAGCAGAGATTTCCTTACTGTGTCATCCACAAAGTGACTTGTTCAGAGTTGTAATTTTCTATTTTTGGAAGTCAGGCAGCAATTGTGGCTTTTGCTAAGTTAGTATTATGGTACACAAAGCTGCTTTTCCTTGGGCTTGAAAGCAAAGGATGACAAGCTGGCAATGTACATGTTTGGGTGGAGGGAGATGGTTGGTTTGGTGCCACCATCGCTTTGAAGATTCTCTTCCTCTTGCACCTTCTCTTGTAGAAATGTTATTTTCTTCCCCTGCCCCTTCAGACAAGGATAGCAGTAACATGTAGGGATGTAAATAAGTATTAACTTCTTAATTTCTCTTTCTCTCCCATTTTCATCCTTTGTGGATGTTTCCACTTTTCTGCTCCTTTCTGAGGCGTGTTTCCCCCTGTACTGGCTTTGCATATTTGTGTAGAGGATGGGTGGCCGTTGCATTGGGTGTGGGTGTGTGGTTTCTTCACTCCTTGCTCAGTCCCATCACTTTGGCTGCGAGGAGATGCCTGGCATGAGTGTTCTGTCATTCACTTTCTTTTGTTGCCTTTTTCCTTTCAATAAAATAACTCCTCATCCTTCCCACTTTTCTCATATAGTTTCCCATTCCCAGTTCTTTTCTCCATCTTCTCTCTCTCTCCCCATGTAGGGATCTGTCTGCATTTCTTCCTTTGGGTCTCCTGATTTGTCCTTTTTCTGGTGACCTTTCTCTCCTGGCCAGCCCATTTCTCACTTCCCTTTATTTCTTCTAGCTCTTCTGCTTTTTCCTTTCCCCCACTTTAATCTTAATTCCTCCCCTCACAATCCTCATCTCTCCACTGTACCCCCAGGAGCCCTTTTTCAAATCCTCTCCCCAACTCCCTCTTGGCTCAGTTGCTCCCTGGCCCCTCTACCGTAGTGTGCTGAGTCCTGAGGAGAAACGTGCATAGGTAGATGAAGGAGGTACTTGGCATGCACCTCATCCCACAGGGAAATATGCCTATACCCTGGGCCTCCGTAGTAGAAGATCATAGAGTGAGCTGTGACGAGAGAGGAGAGGCAATTGCCACTATGGAATGGTGTGGCAAAAAGTTCAGGGGTTCAGTAAAGCTTACATCACAATGAGCACTGCAGCCTGAAGTAGTTGGGCCATTTTGAACCTGAGCTTATTTAAAGAATGTGCTTTCCTAGTGGATGAAATTAGCAGCATCCTTTGCAAACAGTCAGTTGTAGTCTCTTTAACAAGCAGTAGATTTGTCATCTCTTTGGGGTGTAGCGTGGTGATCCCTTTACCTCCAGCATACAGGGTAGAGATGTGATTAACAGAGGAGTTCCTTTTCCTTGCCAAAGCACCAGTTGCATCAACTCAGTTGCATTTGTGCCAAATAATTCTTTTCCCCATTTGTGTCTTCTAGTCAGAGTGGCCAAATTAGTGTTGTAAGGGCTGTGCGCTGCCTGTTGTAAGAGGCAGTGGACTCTGAGCATCCCAGTTGATGCTCTCTCTTCAAATGCTAAGCTATTACATTTTAAGTGCTTTCCAGGGAAATTGTTAATAGACCTAACTTTTGTTACTGTGATTTTTTTCCCTGTACAATTTGGTGTGTATTGTTCTTAATGAATCTGATGCTTTTGGAGGGGAACAGTGCTTGTGTGCCCAAATCCAGGGTTTATTGAAGGCTGAACCCTTTCTTCTTTTTGTCTTTCTCTAGGTGCATTTGTTGTCTGTTGGACCCCTGGGTTGGTGGTTCTGCTGCTTGATGGTCTGAACTGCACCCATTGCGGGGTTCAGCATGTGAAAAGATGGTTCCTTCTCCTGGCCTTGCTCAACTCTGTCATGAATCCAGTCATTTACTCTTACAAAGATGATGAAATGTCCAACACCATGAGACGGATCATGTGCTGCTCTTCTGATGATAAAAGCCAGGAGAGACGATCTTCAAGGATTCCTTCAACAGTGCTCAGCAGGAGCACAGATACTACCAGTCAATATATTGAAGACAGCATTATTCAAGGGACTATCAGTGGCAAAGGAAACTCATGAGCTAACCTGGGATATACTTTTCCTAAGAGATATGGGGTAGGAGGGGTGTGGCTTGTAACAGGAGATCATTGAATAAGTTCACTCTGTTCCAAAGCCCAAACTCCACAGTGTTACGTGAAGTCATTGTAAATAATTACCCAAAGGGAAAATACATTGTATTGAAGAAAAAAACTTTCTGTGCTGTTTTTTTTTTTAAGTACATGAGATTGTTTTCCCAATAAGAGGAATAAACTTGTTGAGAGACTTTCTATGCATGGAAACAAAATACAAACAACATAAGGGAACTCTCCTTGCTAGACACCTGCAGGAAGAATTAATTGCTAAACAATGCATTTGTGGCTGTGTGAAGCTTTGTATTTGATCAGTTTTTATGTATCTCAAGGGGACACTTTTGGGGCTGATAGGCCAGAAATGTGCCCTGTTTACTGCCTCTGTTTACAAAATGTATATGCTAGTTCATACATACCACTCCCCACATTTCAGCACAAATAATTCAATACTCCCTTAAAACAAGGTAATACTAGCAACTTGGCAGTCACTGGCTGTCTATAATAGCAACCCATAGTGTGCATGTGCAACTCCCCCACCATGGATTGTCGGCAAGGGTAGAACACTCCAAAAGCACAAGCCACTACTGCTTGAGCGGCAGGAGTGATTGCACTGGCCAGAAGTAACAAGTCCTTTTCCCCTCCTCTGGGCCAGCGCATTACATGTAAATTCTAGACATGATTAGGTGGGAAATGTGGCTGAAAATAGATTTTTCAAATTTTTACAACAAAAATGCCTTGAACAAAGCCTGTTTAATATGCATGACTTCATATTTTTTATTTTTTTATTTTTATTTTTTTAAAAGAAAGGAAAGTGTGTTGGAATGATACAAGCCAGAATATGAAAGGATCTCTCAGATACTGTATAAGAATCAGTCTGGACCAGATTTAATCCTCTGATTTTAGAACTGAGGATCTTGAGGGAGAGGCCATGAGACTGCAGACAATGAAGACTTTAATAACAAATTCTTATTTTTAATCTGTGACTAATCAAATTTGGTGTGGAATAACTTCTATTCTTTGTGTTTTTAAAAGTGGCTGTATTACCTGTGGATTGCATTTAGATCAAGGACATATTTAAAGTTCCAGGGCAACTATTTCAGAATTGTTCCTTAATTTTTGCATGTCTGTGTTTGGGAGCCCATCTTCTGAAACCCCTTTGACCTAAGTTTCAGAAGTACTAAGCCTCGCGATTCCTTATAAGGTCAACGGAGCTGTTGGTGCTAAGCACTACAGAAAATCAGGCCCAAAGAATCTTATGCTGATCAATCAAAATCAGTGTCTTCAGAGAACATACTCAATAGCAGATGATGTAATGTTTGTTGAAAGATAATGTAACCTATTAATCATAGAACTAGAAGAGACCTTGAGAGATCATCTAGTCCAGTCCTCTGCACTCAAGGCAAGACTAAATATTATCTAAACCATCCCTGACAGGTGTTTGTCCAACCTGCTCTTAAAAATCCCCAATGATGGAGATTCCACAGCCTCCCTAGGCAATTTATTCCAGTGCTTAATCACGCTAACAGTTGGGAAGTTTTTCCTAATGTCCAACCTAAACCGTCCTTGCTGCAATTTAAGCCCATTGCTTCTTGTCCTGTCGTCAGAGGTTAAGATCATCAATTTTTTTCCCTCCTTCTAGGGCTTGTCTGTACTAATTGCTGGATCGGCAGGCAGCGATTGATCCAGCGGGAGTCGATTTTGTTGCATCTAGTCTAGACGCGATAAATCGACTGCAGAGCTCTCTCCCGTTGACTCTCGTACTCCACCGGAGCGAGAGGTGCAGGCGGAGTAAAGAGACCGCAGTGAGTAGATGTAACTACATCCACTTCAGCTACGTTATTTACGTAACTGAAGTTGCGTAACTTAGATTGATCCCTCTCCCCCACGTCCCCTGTGTAGACCAGGCCTTTGTAACAACCTTTTAGGTACTTGAAAACTGTTATCATGTCCCCTTTCAGTCTTCTCTTCTCTAGACTAAACAAATCCAATTTTTTCAATCTTCCCTTATAGGTTGTTTTCTAGACCCTTAATCATTTTTTGTTGCTCTTCTTTGGACTTTCTCCAATTTGTCCACATCTTTCCTGAAATGTTGGGCCCAGAACTGGACATAATACTCCAGTTGAGGCCAAATCAACATGGAGCAGAGCAGAACAATTACTACTTGTGTCTTGCTTACAACACTCCTGCTACATCCTAGGATGATGTTTGCTTTTTTTGCAACAGCATTACACTGTTGACTCATATTTATCTTGTGAGCCACTCTGATCCCAGATACCTTTCTGCAGTACTCCTGTGGTCAGGATGTGGTGAGATTCTGCTTTTGATTCCACCCATGCATTGAGATTGGTGAGTTGTATTGGTGGAAGTGGGACTAGAATTTGGACCAGGGAATATAGTAACAATGCTATGTAAGCTAGTAAAGTACTTTATGTTAAATAAAGACCAGATCCCAAAAACCCTGTGGGCAGTCCTATTACTGGGTTGTAGGTGTGGCCCCTAACATTTCAAGGTAAATATTGTATTTATATAACTCACTGTAAAGGTTTACACTTGTATTTTTGCCATTGTAATGAAAGTTTTTGTGCAAAGACTACTTCTGTGGTTTGACAGTTTGGAAGGTTTGAAAAGTGGTTGTGTGTTTTGTTTTTGTTTTTTTTTAAAAGAGATGACGGCACTATGAAGACATGAGATGCAAATATTAATGCCTATATACTTACTTTCTACACACGGTTTATAATACTAGGCTGAAGCTCATGTACAAAGCTACCCAAAAATAAAATGCTTCTTTAAAATTAAGTATGCATTTTGTTTCATGTTTGGTTAGCTTTCCTACTGCAGCAAAAATGACTACTCTTGATATTTTATATTCCTGTAGGTCCTTCAGAGTGAAGACTGGTTAAAGCTTGACATAAGAGTGGAAAATGGAAATTAATTCCTACCCCTGAATATCCATAAGGCATATTTGTATGTTTTATTTCAGTGAAATTATTATATTTATTAACAGAAGTGTACAATCATAGTTGGGTCAGCCCTAAAAAGGATTCAGTTTAAATCCCAGAAAATCCCTGTGTGTTGATCAGGGACATATTTAAAGTTCTAGGCCAGGATTTTCACAAATTGTCTAACTTTGGGTGACTCACTTCTTGCAAACCTATCACTGCTGAGTAGAGTGAGAAAATTACCTCCCATGTCTTACATATGACTATGACTGTGATGTTCCCCTGGTGCTATCTGGACTGGTGATCCGCCAGATCACTCCAATCCTCGACTCTGGGAGCCAGCCTTACCTTGTTCTGCTGTGAGAACCCCCACTCCCAGGTTGTTCATGCACAGCCACTACCATGTAAGCTGCTCCCAGCTATGTGAGAGAGCACTTTTGGCCAGCTGCTGCTCAGACTGTGCAACTGAATGACACTAATAGTACTGGGCAGGGATGGCTCTAGGCACCAGCAAAGCAAGGACATGTTTGGGGTGGTACATTTCCAGGGGTGGCATTCTGGCACCAGCCATCCCACACAGGTGTCCCAAAACTCTGACTCCCAGCCACCCCACCATGCCATCCAGCACATGTAATTATCCCTGGTCCCAGACACAACCCTAGGAACCTCTGTCTTGCAGTGTCCAGTTATGCTTGCTGGATGCTGCAAGCTTACATGAGTTTGTCAGTTTAACAAAGACATTAATATGTATCAGGCTTGTTATCTCAAGGGGAGTCTCTGACACACTTCAGAGCAAACACACTGCTTCAGGTAGAACAGACAGACAGATTTGCTAACTACAGAGAGAGATTTTAAGTGATTAGAAGTCAAAGCATAACAAGTCAGATTTGGTCAATGAAACAAAAGGAAAACACGTTCTCAGCTGCTCTTAACACTTTCAGAGCCCATACAAACTTAGATGCTTCTCACCACAGATTGGCTGGCTGCCCTTCAGCCAGGCTTTCCCCTTCGATCAGTGCTTCAGTCACTGGGTGGTGTCGTCTGTAGATGGAGGTGGGAGAGTGAGGAAGAGCATGACAAACATCTCTCCCTTTTATCATGTTCTTTTTTTCTCTCTTGGCTTTGTTCTCCCCTTCAGGGTCAGGGGAGCATTACCTCATTATAGTCCCAAACTGACTGAAGGAAGGGGGGTGACTCACTCGAGAGTCCAATAGATCCTTTGTTGCTGCCTAGACCAGTGTCCTTTATTCCTGTGAGTCTGGGCTGGGTTTGTACCATACGTGCCCTGATGCAGTGTGAACTGCCCCTCTGTTCCTGGAGAATTTTGCTTGGGCTTGTTTTAAGCCACGAGGACACATTTTTCAGTCTCATAACTATATACATGAACTTACAACCTAGAACATTACTATAGAGACAATGGTCAGTGTATCATGAGCCTTCTGAAGACACCTGACATGACAAACTTTGCATTGGATACCACACAATCATAAGGATGAACATGGGGGTGCAGGGTGTTCCCCCAAGATAGTGTCACAATGACACTCCTGATGATACACCCCAGAATATTAGCCTTTTTCACAGCTGCATTATATTGGTGAGTGAGGTGGGGAGGTGTAATATCTTTCAATTGACCAAATTTGGTTTGGAGAAAGAAGCTTTTGAGCTACACAGAGGAAGAGCTCTGCATTACATTGTTGACTTGTATTCAATGTGCAATCCACTATAATCCCCAGATCCCTTTCAGCAGTACTACCACTTAGACAGTTAACTCCCTATTTTGTGGTTATGTATTTGAGTTTTCCTTCCTAAGTAATGCATTTTGCACTTGAAATTCAATAAACACCGTGTTGATTTCAGACCAAGTCTCTCAGTTGTCATGATCTTGTCCTCCAAAGAGCTAGCAACCTCTCCCAACGTAGTGTCATCCACACACGTTATAAGGATACTCTCCACTCCATTGTACAAATCATCAATGAAACTATTTAATAGTACTGGTCAAGGCTGGCTCTAGACACCAGCAAAGCAAGGCGATGCATGGGATGGCACATTTCCAGGGGTGGCATTCCAGCACTGGCCACCCCACACAGGTCTCCCAAAACTCTGACTCCCAGCCACCCCACCGTGCCATCCAGCACACACCATGCCCCAGTGCTGAGTGTTACAGCTGGGAGAATTGCAGGAGCCTGGCAGCAGAGAGCCTCAGGTCTCTGTCCTATAGGTTCTATGCCAAGCGGACTGGTGCTCCCTACCCAGTGGGGCTGGACTGAGTGGGCGCTGTGTACACCTTAGTGATCCCCACAAGGAAGCGATCCAGGAAGAAATGGTGGGGAGGAGGTGCCACCACCCAGTGGCCTGAGGGCTAAGATTCGGCTCCGCAGCAGGCAGATTTCACACTACTAGCAAAAAAAAAAAAAAAAGTGGCGGCAGCCAAATTTCTTTTTGCTTGGAGCAGCAAAAAACCTAGAGCCAGTCCTGGTACTGGACCCAAGAAAGAGTCCCTGGGGACCCAGAAGAGAGAGACTCCAGTTTGACAGCAAACCATTGATAACTATTAACATTTACTTTCAAAATCAAACAAGCACTAGAGCTTTCTGGTACACCAAGATGCTGACCTCTGTTGGAAAGGATATTTTGAGCATTTCAGATGAGAACTGATGTCTGAAGTCTGATTTTAGTCTTTTTTTAAAAAAATGTAAGGTTGAAATGCAAGGAAAGCAATTCAGAGAAATGAGGGATCAAATACTAATTTCTAGGTATTCCTTGTGGGTTCCTTCCTACAAATTGTAGTGGTTTCTATACTCTAATATTAAACACTGAGGTTGTTCATTCAGAAGCTGTTTTATTCCATTTAGCTCCACAAATACTGTTGGCAGGTCAGTAACATTTGCCCCAAGGATTATGTATTAAAGCAGTCTCTGTATCCAAGGAAGATGAACCTTTGGAATGATAAGTCCTGCAAATGTTTTCTTCACTGGAATGTCACTGATTTCCGTCAAGTGATCAGAATAGTAGTTGTTAGTACAGGGTCCTGTCAACATTAAGTGTGTGCCCCTACATATGTATTCCAGCAGTGTTCTACCATCTTACAGGGTGAAATTCACCCTTTTGGGGAAGGCCCTTGCGTGAACCTTCATGCCATGGAAGCCCCATGCTATACATTCATGTGGGTCAGGGGAAGGCACAAGCAGAGTGACAATGCGCGGGTGTCCCTCTATATTAGCATGCTGCAAAGTTTTCCCACCACAGCCCCTTTCTCTCCCGTCTCACAGCCCTGGGCTCTGTCTGCCAAAGAGAAAGCTTCCACTTTTGGCAGCATTTTGGCGGACATAAATAGAATACTTTGAATTTGGCGGTGGCGCGGGGCCGAGTCTGCGGTGGTGTGGGGACACCGCCACCCCCATGGGGAATCCCGTACACCCCACTTTGAAGACCACTGCTCTATATTTCCTGTGCATCAGGAGGTCCAATCTGGGAAACTACTGGAGGAACAGCTGGAAGATTCCATTTACACAGACCCAGGGGCTAGGAGAAGAAGCAGAATGTTGTATGAAGTTTCTCACTCACTATTTATTTGTCATTAGATGTAGGCTATAAAAGAGAGAGGCTGTGTAGTAAGATATAGGATAGGCCAGTGAATAGGGGACAAATTTGGGAGGCCTAGGTTTGATTCCCTGCTTTGCCACAGACTTCCTGTGTGATCATAGCAAGTCAGTCTTGGTTTTTCTTTCTTTCTTTCTCCCACAGATGTGTTGTCAGGAAAAAGTAAGTTGGGGAAGTCACTGCTATTCCAGCCTACCACTGGCCAGGGAAGGAAGATATTGTAGCTCTGCAGCCTGCTTGAGGGCAGGATCTGTATATTCTGGCTAGTTCCCATATCAGCCTATATGGCCATGATTTTCACTGATGTCTTAAAAAAAATCTAGGCTGATGCTGACCTCTGAAGAACAATGGGGCTGTTGTTATTTTAAGTGCTAGATCTTGCATCAGCAAGTAGAGAAACTGATGTTCCTAGTACCTTTTTGTGTCTTTTCCCCTCCCTAATAGGATGTGTATTGTTGGTATGACCTGGGTTAATGCTGACTGGGACTGCTTGCCAATAGCGTAGCCAGCTGAACCCAGCCTAAATGACTATGGTGCTTAGTACTTTTACTTACCACTACCTTTTGCTTTTGCCTTAGTGTGTCTGTGGCCCACCCACTCCACTGTGCATGAACTGTGATTTGAAATGCATACTCTACAGCTATGTGCACTAACACAGTGCCTTTACTTATATATATATATCTATAATTAGGTTTGAGCCTACAACCACAGTCTACCAGGAATAGTGCTTACTACCATGAAACGTTCATGGCTTCAATCAGACCATTCATGGTAGTGTTTGCTGAACCGGGCCCTAAGGCTGAAAATCACCAAAAGACCTGAATTGCCATTGTTAATTCAATTACTAGCTTAAGGATTTATATGCTCCCTACATTACTAGGGTAGCCGAGCACCTAACACATTTTTAGTTTGAGGTTGTCAGGATCCTGTTTTTGTTTTTAAAAGATGGGAAACTGAGGCTCAGAAGATGCTGCCTTTTCCAAGGTCACACAAGAAGTCTGTGGTGAGCAGAGACGTGAATCCAGGTCTCCCAAACCCCAGACAAGTTCCCTAGCCAGTAGGCCATCCTGCCTCCTGTTAAGTAGGCTGTATGTTTTATAGCCTACACTAAGAGGCAGGAAACTATCAAGATAACTGTTATATATAAGAGAGGAGTAAACATATGATCTATGTGCAGTGAGGCTAAATTAATATCGTTGGATTATCCTTATTTGTATTTCCTGATTTTTTTTTAATATTGAACAGATTTAAAGTAAAATTAATATCAATTTTAGCATTTAATTTTTTTAAAAGATTCTTTCACTGGGAAGCTGATATTCTGGATCACAATATTGTGGTGAAGGTGGAACAGATGGGGTCCTGTTTGCATCACTAAAATCTAGAGAGGAATTTTTGATTCCCTCAAACTAAAAGAAGTTCTTGCCTTCTGTGAGTTGGACAAATTAATGCAAATGGTTTAGAGTCTGGGATTTTTGTAAAATAAAACCCAGAAAATGTTAGGAAACCTTGCAATGAAAATACATGCCTCCCTCAGAAAAAAAATAATTCCTGAAACAGGGAACTGGACCAAGCTGGGTTTTCCCTCTGCCCCCAAGATCTTTTTGGAAGATGAACATGAATACTGTTTTACTTTGATCCATTTTTCAAATCATCCTGCTTATCTTTGAAAGAATAGTTGGTTCCTGGACTTCTTTTTTTAAAATAGCTCTTTACAATATAGAGATTTTTTCCACTGCATCAAGTGTTTTTTTAAACTTATTCAGACTTTTCAGTTCCCAATCTCTCCCCATCCCCTTTTTAAAATTGGGTTCTGTACTCCTCTATATACTTCAGCACATTCTTTTGTAGTGTATCTTATGCCAAAGCTGATTTTATGTACTGGCATAAATGAATATAAAGATCCAACATCTGACATGTTTACCTGAGAAGAATGTGTGGGAACTTGCTTCTTTTGAATTAGCTTTCCACCACCATCTTTCACATTTGTGCATTTCCTCCTGCTCTCCCTCATGACCTGATAGGAAAATCTTCACATATTATACACATACTCAACAAACTAAACCCAAGTTAATTTGTTATTGCCGCCATCTGTCTTTGCTACTCACTATCTTTTATGTCTAATTTAACTTATAATCTTCTTTGCGGATCTGGGCCTTGGTCTTATATTGCTGCAAAGGTTCTCTACACATCTATGGGACTGGCTAAATAATCATAATGTCTTCCCTGAAATAGCCCTTTGTTTAACTGTGTTTGCCTTTTCTATAACATTTATATTCATCTATGTATATTTATCAAAATGTATAAGGGAGTGCAACCGTAATGCTTTGGGGCATAAAACAGCTGCTGATTGCTTAGGGTTAAGAAACATGGGCTATCTGGTTTATTATGATTATTCTATAATTGTCCATTACACGGTTTATTTCACCTTCTGAAGTATCTTGTACTGGTAAATGTAAGAAACAGGATATTGGACAAGGTAGCTAACTGGTCTGATCAAATGTAGTATTTCTTATGTTGTATTTTACCACTTAAAATTAAGTCTCTTAGCTTGTGGCCCTGCTCATTCAGATTCTCCAAAATATTATAAACTCTTACATATTACCTCCAATGTCTGGTTATATTTGTAAAAAAGTAGTCTTGATTGTAGATTTTAATCAGCTTTGTCCCTTGACAGGCCTCTGCAACTGTACATTAATTTGAATGGAAGGCATCAAAATATACAGGAGTGGAAGGGACTGACCGCCAAGGATAAAAATATAATGAATGCTGAGTGATTCTGTTCAAATTCTGATTAACACATCAGTTGTCATGAATGTTAATTTGCAATGCACTCTGTGTTAGCTCATCATTATTCCACAAGATATAAATGAATTAATTTAATCACAGATATTCAGCTTTTGTCCTCAGTAGGGCAAAGGACACATAGGCCTTCATCTTGTAGATGCTTAAACACACACTCAATTTTAGTCTTGGGAGTAGCCCCATTGACTTCACTTAGCCTACTTATGTAAACAAACTGAAATGGTTGTAAGATCAGGGCTTTGGGAATCAGCTAGTTTCAAAATGTTTCAGGTGGACAAGGAAACCCTACTTTAAATAATTTACTAACTCAGGACACAGAGAAACAATCATTTAATTTTGCTCCCACTGAAATCCATCTCAGAACCTTTGCACTGACTTAAGTGGAAGCAGGATTGGGCCCAGAATGGAATGAAAACTCACAAGGTTGGGAAAAGCCCAAATTTTGACCTATTTTGCTTTGTTTCCTCCTCTCTTTATAATCTTTTTGTACAATCCAGGTAATTCTTTGTGCTTTGGTTTGCTCTTCGAAACACAGCTTAAACTTTGTTTTAATTTGAACAAAAAAAAAAAAAGCCAGCAATACAGGTCTTAACAGCAACCCTACAATCTTACAAACCACAACGGGAAATGAAATGGGTAAGCAAACATTTCAGTCTCAGGCTTTCCAAAGATAAGAATAATTACAATAATAGCGGGCAGTGGCATTGGAACAATTTGTATAGCGGGGGCGCTGAAAGTCAGTGAACAAAACCATAAGCTTTGAATAATGATGGAAACCACTTCAAGCCAGGGTGTGCTGCCATACTTCCAGCACTCCTGGTAGCGGGGGATTTCTTTTAGTTTAAAAAAATAGGAAAAATACCTTGACAATATTCTTTTGAAAATATAGGCCCCTGATCCTGCAAATTGACTGTGCAGTCCAGCTGTAGGTCCAGGGTCTCAGAATGTTCTAGAAAGGTTGCAGGTTCAGCCTATATAAATAATTTATGTTGGGTGTTTTTCGTTTTTTGTTTTGTTTAAGTGCTACCAAAGTAAGCCAGGACTTCATGGAAAAGGAGAGAAAACTGTCTCCAAGCTTGGTTCATCTTTGATCCCTGTCCTCTAACTCCTTTTTCTGTGCATGTGGCCTGAATGGAGAGGACAAGAGAAATATCAGTGTCTTAGTGACATCCAGGTTTGTCTCACATTATTGCAAATAGAATTTTTAAAAAAATCCCAGAGGTTGAGATTTTTACTTCATTTCATTCTGTTTGCTTTGATATGACCATCATATTAATTATTTTTATTTATTGATGATTATTCGGTGGTGCTCAAAAGGGCATTAGGCTCTTTACAGAACAAGCAGAAGGCAAGTGTCAGAACTCATGATCTAAGTTTAGCCCTGCTGTGATGGATTGAGTGTAACCAAGAAAAACAAAATGGGGAAGAATAGATTAAGCAGGATATGGGTTATGAAAATAAGATCATGTGGTTGCTCGTAGGTATGGGCACATCTCGGGCGGGGAAGGGCTGTGTATGTGTTCCTAGGAACTCGTGTGTGTGTGTGAACATGCCTGTTAACTCACTTATAGGTGATGTGACATAGGAGAAGGGATTTGAATGAGCAGAGGGTGGTGATTTGGCTAAGATGAACAAACCCTCCAAAGATATAATGAATCACAGAACAGGTTTTAGATTCATTATATTACTTTTGTTACCAGCACATTCTGACTATAGTTGCCTTTCAGACACGTTTTGCTATTAAGTTTATTGTATGAATGATGGCCTGATTTTTAAACCCACTTAATTTTAATGGGAATTGGGCATTCAAACCTCTTAGTCGTGGATCCTTTCAGCTGCTGGGCTTAGAAATAGCTGTGCCACCTCAATTAAATGCAAGTTCTGTAATAAAAATGCTTGGATACTCCGGTGATGGGTGCTGTAGAAATCTCTAAGATAGCTGGATAAATATCTATAGTAAGTTGAACATCTATCTAACACGCTTCTGTGCCCTTGCTTCTCCCCCGATTATTGCAGTATCTGAGTGCCTCACAGTCTGCACAACGTCCCTGTGAGGCAGGGCTTAATTTGTAATGAAAGAGGTGCCAGGGCTCAAGCAATATTTTTTGCTTTCATAACTGATACGGCAAGCCCAGAAGTGAACTGTGCAATCAGGGCTGTGAACTGCAAAGCCGAGAGGTGCCGGGGCTCAGCTCTGGCAAGCCCTGGCTGTGAGGTAGGGAAATAGCGATCTTGCATTTTTTTTTTAGTCTGATGTGGGAAGTGAGTCAGACAGACTATGTGACTCTGCCCAGGTCACACAGGAAGTCTGTGGCAGAACAGGAAATTGAAGCCCAATGTCCAGCACCCTAACCACTGGACCATCCTCTCTTCCGTCAACTTGCACTTCATATTCTAACATGAAAGCAATTTTCAGCAATAAGTGCAGCAAAAAGGTTTGGGGAAGAGGAAGACTGGTTTTTGACTAGAAGAGGATGTCACTGAAGAAACAACATTGTGTATTCTATGTGAACAGCCAGTCATGTTCCTCAGCATTCATGGTGAATATTACAATGATGTGCTAGAACGATTTTGTGTGGGCTGCTGTCCATTGATTTGGTACAATTGGCAGCAGTAATCTGAATCAGGAATTGCCCTGAGGGCCTGTTGGTTTCACAAAGTTTCACAAAGAAGATTGAATGAGCTGTTATTTTAAAAGGCAGACAGGATCCAGCATGCATTTGTATCAACATACTGAAAGATGACACAAGCAATGCTAATTCAATAAGTAATTCGGGTTATGTCATTTTGCATTTGGCTGGAAGAAAACACTTTTCTTGTGATTTGTTCTCTTATAAACAAAGAACAGTAAACTCAAAAAACACCCTGTAAGAAGAGGTGGTATACGTGGACACAGGTGTGCATTTGTCTGTCAACTCCAGTTAGCCTAAAGAGAGCGAGGTGTGTTGTGTTTGATCAGAAGCATCTGAGGCCTTTATTTGGTATTCCACACATTAGATTTGCATGCAAAAGAGTGAGGAATCCTGCACCGTCCAAAGACAGCACGGTAGTCGCACCCTGGACAGAAATATTTCACACCTTTTATGCATCAAAACCACAGTAAATGAAGTGAGAAAGCTTCCATTATGATGCTTTATATGGAATGTGATAAGCCTTTGACTCATAAGTTTATAGCATGTTTACTCCAAAGTTTTAGGGAGTTTTACAAACAATGATCACGTGTGAAATCTTGCGGTTAACAGGGACAATTGTTATCTTATATGACCATAAGGTTGGCATTAAAAATCCCTTCCATCCCTCCACCACCCTTACATCAGATAATAAAAAAGCAGACACGCTAAAAGTCAAGCAGTAAAAGCCAAGTTAAAATTTTTTTACTTTGGTTAAGTATAGGCCTGTTAATCAGGCCAAGTCTGGTCAATTCTAGCCAAGTCTAGGCCTGTCAGTTTTCTCTCCCAGGTGAAATGATGTGCATTGTAGCAAAATGGTGGAATCTCAAACACATTCTATGTGAGATGTCGGTGAAATCTCAGGAAAATTGCTAGCCTAAAAAACTGCAAGATCTGACCTAGAATTTATAGCAGCTGAATGTACTTGCTCAACTATGAGTTAGCATCATATTGCAATACAAAGACTAAATTACCAAGGCTATTGGATTAGGCTGGGCTATATGTCCACTCCAAATTTCTTTCCATACTACGTACTATAGATATTGACCAATCTTTATTTATCTGGTTCTTTTAAATGTTTTTGCTGTGGTTAGTTATTAACACACAGTATTTCTAAAAGTGTATATTTTGGCTTTATTATGCATTATTTAAGTACTCAGGTCATCCAGTTTTGGGTACTCATGGAATACAGCAGCAGGCAAGTTATTGATATTGTGGTATGTTTTTTTCCTCCTTACTGTTGTAAACCTTATCTTACTAACTTCTTTCAGATCGTCTGCCTTCATGTGGGGTGATGTCTTTCATTGCATGTATTTAAAATTGGACAAATGCAGAGTTCAGGAGGTGCAAATGAATGGTCTCAACATCAAAGGTATTTTTAAATTCAATTTCTGTCACGTGCCTTGTTACTTGAAAACCTCAAGGATTTTTCAACAGGCAATTAAGAAAAATGCTTTCAAGAAGGATGTATTTCAATTGTTTTGCCATGTGATAGAAATGATAGCAGGGCTTCTGCAGGAAAATATTTCATTAGGTCCCAGTAAACGATTTGGAAGAGATCTTTTTCATTTCATCATGAGCGGGTACTCAGACTGTGAATACGTACAGCTGCACTAGCAAATAGGAAGGACAGTGCAATGCCTTAGGTAGGGGGCTAGTATGGAACTTGGAAGATGCAGCTTAAATTCTATGCTCAACCCCAGACTTCTTGCGTGACCTAGGGCAAGTCACTTTCTGTGTACCTCCCTTCTCCATTGTATAGAATAGAGAAAATACCTTACAGGGGGGTTGTGAGGCTAAATCCATTACAGCAGTGCTCAGATACTGCATTGGTATCATTGATCGATAGAATCCTTAAATTCAGGTCTGTTGTGAAAAAAGATGCTAAAAATGGCACTGCGAGGGATTAAGATTCAATGGTACTCTATCATTATTCACAAGTAATTTCTAACTGCCATACAGGGGGCTTCAACACATTTTGCACCAATTCCCCTGGTATCTATCTATGGGAGACTGAAAATTCAGCAGCAGCTTCATTTGCACCTCAAATTTAAAATGTTAAAATAAATAGTGCAATCAGTGGAGTAGCCCTTGTGCTGTTTGTTTATAAAATTTAATTTATTTTCCTCTATTTTCAATGTGCTTCAGATTTTTGTACTGACAATGTCTAAGTGCATTGTAGGAGTTGTCAAGGGAAAGCCGTGGCTTTTAGTAACTGGGGAACTTAGATTGACACAACTGTGCTTATGTCAGTGCAATTTGATTTAAAGTCCAGGGCTGTAATTTACAAAATGTTAATTGTGAATATTGTATGACAGTCAGCTATACTGGCTGATTAATACGTTTTTCCATCCACTGAATACTATGGTTCCCTCAACAAATAACGTCACTGGCTGATAGCAGTAGCAGCTGTGAATGAGCCCAACTTAGTCTGATTATAGAAAACATTCAAAGTTCTAAAACTTGATACCAATAAAGATAAGGGAAGTTTTTGTTACAATAAAACTTTCTTTGGACACAAGCAGAAGAATGCTGCTGTTCATGCCAGCTGTGTATTTTTACTGCTGGAGAATAAGGAAACCATACGCACGTCTGTATTTGTAAATTCAGTGATTTGCTCATTCCTCATATAAACAGTAGCGTAGCTCTTGTTTAGGCACAAAACCTAAATATTTACATATTCCCTGTGTAAATCTGGCCTGAGATTTTTGTCCAAATCTCAGCAAATGTATCGCTTATGAAGAGCCTGTTTCAGGAGGAATAAAAAGTACAGATTGTGCCAAATCCATCCTCTATTAACTCCATTGACTTCAGTAGAAATACATTCAGGACAAATATAACCCAGTCTCTGTATGTTTTATAAACATGCCAGATAAGCTATTTTTATATAATGTTATAACCTTATATTCATTATTGGTTATTTCTGGTTCCTTAGATTCTGTGAACAATGTATATGTTTTAAAAACTTTCAGAACTTTGGTGAAACTTTATTTCTTTTCAAAAATTAAATGGTAAATATAACTAATGAACCAGGAAATGCTCACAGCATTGATTGTAGTAATTTTATGGCAAAAACTATCAGTCCTTAATTATAGTATTAAAAATACACATTGAAATGAGAAAATTAAATAAAACCCTCTTTATACTAATTCGGTCATTATGAAAACTTTTTTGGGACTGGATGTTTAATTAATAAAGAGAGTTATTTAATTAATTGTATTTCACTAGTGATCATCTGAGGTTTGGTATGACATTATAGGACAAGTGAAGTGATACAGTGCACACATGTATGTGCATTTCTAAGGAGTATATAATTGATATCACTTCACTAACTCCTTCCAGCTCTAGCAGCTCTCTAGTTTCCAGCTGACTGCACAGGGGTGGGCACATACTGTCCTTTAAACCCATGATGAAAATAATCAGAAAGAGGAATTTACCTAAATTCAGTCCTGGCAGAGCAGATGCAACTCCATTGCCTTTAGTTATGCTGGGCTTGCTTTCAGCAGAGCTATATTTGATCGACACTGAGCTCAGGAAATGAGATAACTGTAGATTGGGTCCTAAAGGACTACACTGGGGGCAGTTCCTCAGCAGATCTAGAAACGTGAGGGAAATTGCACACTAACATATTACAACTCTGGATAAACTTATTCTGACTATGAGCTGATGCTAATAGTTTTAAGTACGATGATTGCGTCATAATAGCATTTATATCTGCCCCTAATATAATTATTTTATCCCAAAGGATTCCAAATCAATTTACAAATTACAGGTCTAATTTTCAAAATGGCTTTCTTACTTATTGGCACAAATTGTGTTAGGCACATTTTTGTGCCTGAAAAAGCAACATTTGTATGGACCCCTACAGCAGCATTTGTAGGTGCAAATGAGATAGTTACATGTGCAGTTGCCAGACTTAGTTGGGCAAATGCATGTTTCAGGAACAGAACTGCAGGTGAGAGCAGTGCACTTATCTGAGCCTCAACCAGGACCTCTCCAGTCAGTTAGAGATGGTTGAGGGTGAGATTTGAGGGTAGCCCACCCACTCCAGTATCCCTCAGCTAGAAAGCAAGAAGGCAGCTACAACATTGTGAGGCTTGAAGGTGGTTGTGGAACTCTATAAGCTCCAGGAGGATTGTTTATTCTCTCTACCTTGAATAAACAAGTACGGAATAAAATTGCAATTGTTACGGATATTTTGTGTGTGTGTGTGTGTAACGTCAACCTCAGTGGCATACCCCGCAAGCAGGTCAAAGGATCATAGAAATTAATAGCAATGGTTAATATTTTGCTTGTTAGAAAACAAAATTTAGAGCACTTGAGGAGGTGAGAACTGTGAGGGAGCGGAGAAGTATGTGCTCACTCAGGGGAGGCCAGTGGGACTTGCCTTCCTTTGCCAATAATGCTAACACAGAATGTTCTCTTTACAGTACACTGAGTACATTATGGTTCCCACAGCCCCACTTCAGTGAGCATCTTTCAGACTGAGCTGCTGGCTTTTCTGAGGCCAGGAGCCATCATTGTTTATTCAGATACCCCGGGCAGACCCGGCATTGAGGGTGTATGATGCCCCCTGCTGCTCTTTCATGCACATTGCAGCGTTTGGGATAGCATCTGTCCAGCGTAGAATCAATCACTGTGAGTTTTCACAAGGTGGGCAGATTTTTGTCTGTCTTTTTGGGCCCCTTTTCACTGCACCTCTCCTCTTTGGGAGCTGCCAAAGGAAGGGGCAATAGAAGACTTTAATGGAGGAGATGTGGTTGCTGATAGGCTTTCAGAAACCAGCCTAAAACCTTGTGATCTGGCAAAACAGATTAGCCCTGCAAACAACACAGAAGACGATAAATTGCAGGTCACAGAATTTATTCTCCTAATTTAAAAATGATTACGCTTGTATGGACAGACAGTTGCAGTTTTGTGCCACTTTTGCATTCACGACAATAGTTAATGAACCACTGATGGTCCTAAGGAGAATTTAAAAAACATTCAGTTTAAAAATGGCTCTGCTTGTTTGTCTTGCATGTTCTTGTCTTCTTTTTCCTAGTGACATTTGCATGGAAACAGGATTTCAGTTCTATTCTGCCGTGCCTCTGTACACAAGTGCAACCGATTCATTTCAGAGGGAGTTCTATATGTGACATAGTACGAGACTGGGCCCATGTCATGAGAGCCTATAATCTCCAGCTGCTCATTTCTCCTCCTGCCTTAACATAGAGCTACAGTGCAGGGGTAAGTTAAAGCCACTATAAATGAGATGTTAAATGACAGCAGATGAAACAAGAGAGTAAGAGGGCATGTGTGGAGAGGAAACCGTGTGAATATATATTTTTGCAACCCTTAATAAAATCAGTGTACCCAGTGCTGCGCTCAGTTATATCTCTATGTAGACACATGAATCGAACTACAAGCAAAATTTGGCCCACTGTCTGCGACAAACTCTTCCTATCTTAATCCGGAACCTCTGCGTGTCATGTCATGTTAATAATATCCTCAGCAGCCCTCTGTCATGTCACAAGCAGAAGTCCTAGCCTCTCTGCAACATGGTGTGAGTTCAGGTGTTTCTGCTTACAGTACGGCAGTGGTGATGGAAGAGTTTGAAATGGGTTCTGGATACTTTCTGACAAGCTCTGGCTATAAGTGCATGTTAGAATAATGCAGCTTTTTAATGGTATTTAGGTACCTTAGTCCTTGGTATTTGTTTTTGTAAAATAGCAGACACATTTAATTAAAAATAAAATAACTTCTGAGCCTGAGCAACAGCTTGTGTGTCTTTAGTTTAACCATCCTGTAAAAGGCAAGGGGAATAAACATTCACTTAAAACTATGTATGTGTTTTATAGAGTAATGCCACTATCTCATTTACTCACTCATCTGCAAAGTTTTAAGGTTTCAGTACCCTTGGTACCTACTTGCCAGGAGGTCATGAAACCAAAGAAACAATGTAGTAGTCACCATTAAAAAGCCCACAGTACCATACAGGGTGTGATATACCCCATGTTTCCCTACACTTAGAATAGGAAATTCTGGGTTGCTTAAGAAACTAAAGGATACCTGTGCATAGGTATTGACTTTGTAATGACCACCATTGTCAATTTTGAGTTATGGATGCCACTTTACCTGTCATTGTCTGGTAGGTGCTGCGTTTTGTTTAGCCTGTTAACAGGTCACCTCAGAACATCAGTCACAGAAGCTGGAACACATAGAATGGGAGAGTAACTCTAAATTGGCCGAATGCTGAGAGTTTTAGTGAGTGAGTCCCTTCACGCTTGGAGTCAGAGACTTCCATTGATTCTTGTTGCCAGAAGTGGGACATGGTGGCATTATTGGCTGTAAAGAGTTAATTCCTCTCCTAATGTGGGGCTTCCAGGTGGCTCTTTAAGATATGACTGCATGCCCATTTTATAAAACAAGGTTGTCAATCAGCATTCCCCTGCTGTGGTGTTTCCTTTACCGTAAATCAGCTGCAAAGCTTGGAGAGGCTTCTCTAAGTCCCCTGCCCCTGTCTGATCATTTATAGCAATAGGAGATGCAATGTTACTGGTGTGGGATTTTAATAGGACAGTGCTGGCACCTGGGGAAAAGATCCTATAACAAGCAGAGCATGGCCTTGCGAGATATGCTATGCTAGATGGTGAAATGATAGTGCTCAGAGTACAGATCTCCAGCAAATAAATAGTAAATGGTGAGATACAGGCTGGGAGGAATGGTCTTCCCAGGATCAGCGCAGGAGAAGGGCTCAGACTTCTCTGTAGTGTCTGCCCCTTGAACCTGAGAGGAGGAGTAAGACAGCTGGTCAGGGCCAAGGCACACATGAATACCCTCTCCCTTCCCTCTCCCCCCAGCAACACATGGTGAAGTCTGTCCCAATGTTAGCACAGCCTGTGACTGCACTGATTGACTTGTATGGTGTTTCCTCTGTGTGGGAGAACCACCCCATTTGGAGAGAGGTTTGGGAACCTCTGTCAGGGGGAGCCCAGCCAGTGTTGAGACAGTGTGAGTGTGGGGGAAACGTGTGCAGTCACAGGACCACTGCACCAATGGTTCTTGGCCTCAAGCAGAACCATATGATTTGGAGGCTGAAGGTGCTGAGCACTCCATCAGGGATGGTGAGGGTTGCCAACTTGCCAGTCCTCCAGGATTACCCTGGAGTTTCCAGGAACTAAAGATTGTCATCTGAGAAACCGCCAGGAATACATCCAACCAAAATTGGCCACCCTAGGGATGGTGGGAGTGCAAGGACAAACATTGCCTCCTCCAGCCTAAGGGTCTAAGGCAGGGGTGGGCAAACTACAGCCCGCGGGCCACATCTGGCCTGGGGGACCGTCCTGTCTGGCCCGCCTGAGCTCCCGGCTTGGGAGACTCCCCCGGCCCCTCCCCCACCTTCGCCTCCTCTTACAGAGCCTCAGCAAGCCACACCACCAGCGCTCTTGACTGTTCCTGGGCAGAGCTGCAGCTCCTGCTGCTTTGAGTGGCATGGTAAAGGGGAGGGGATGTGAGCTCCAGTGGCTGCTGCCCTGAGCAGCATGATAAGGGGGCCGGGCCAGTGGCTGGAGGGGGGTTGGATAAGGGGCAGGGAATGGTTGGATGTGATGGAGGTTCTGGGGACAGGGAAGGTGGGTAGGCATGGGAGTTCGGGGGGGGGTCTGTCAGGAGGCTGGGGTGGATAGCAGTTGGGGCAGTCAGGTGACAGGGAGCAGGGAGAGTTGGGTAGGGGGTGAGGACCTGGGCGGCAGTTAGGGTGGGGGATCTCAGGAGGGGGTAGTCAGGGAGCAGGGCAGGTTGATGGGTTGCGGGTTCTGAGGGAGACAGTCAGGGATGGGAAGTCAGAGGGGGGTCAGATAGGGGGCAGGGGCAGGCTGTTTGGGGAGGCACAGACTTCCCTACCTGGCCCTTCATACAATTTTGCAACCCCGATGTGGCCCTTGGGCCAAAAGGTTTGCCCCCCCCACCTCCCCATTCTAAGGGAAACTCTTCAGAGGAAACCTTGGAGAATTTTCATCCTTTCCTGGGCCCCCTCCCCCAGCTGTTTCCACAGGAGGGGGCAGTTTTTTCAGTAACTAACATCTCTGGACAGTAGCTGTGGAGCGAGAGCTCATTTGACATTGTACAAACATTTATAAAGCAGCTAATTCAAACTTAATCTCTGATGTGTAGCAGCCATAAACTGGCTATCTATCTTCTTCATGGCAGGCTGCCTCATGGGCCATTTCTCCTTCTGTGTGTGGGTGGGCACATACACTTCCAGGTACTGTGGATGAGCAATTCTTCTGCACTTCAGTTCAGAAAAGTCAAGTGTGGGCCCCTTCTTAGTTTATAGGAAAAAAACCAGAAACCTTTCTGAAATTTTCTTGACCTCTCAAATGCACTAACAGTGTGCAGGGTTAGTCTGGCTTGTTAGCACCCCATCAGTATCTTTTCTAAGCCCCTAAAAGGTCACCCTGTTATCTTCCTTAGGAAAACTGCTGGTATTGGCTATGGATAAATTGGCTATTGGATAAATTGTGATCCCCCTCTGTGAACAGAAACCATTCCTGTTTTGCCTTACAGAGAGATGATTTTCTGAGGCATTTATGAACTTTGTTTAATCTTGCAGATTCATTTATTTAATACAGAAAAGTGCTCTTAGAGGACTGATTTATATCATCCAAAAGGACTGATACCTACTCTTCTGTACAACAAGGATGAGCTGACTTACTGAATTCTAGAAATTCAGAGTTGAGAGCGTGAAAGTTGTACCTTCCTATCCTTCTATTCTTTTAAAGCCATGAAGACCTCTGGATTTGGGTTATGATCCACAATTTGTTACTGCAGTATAGATTTTTCTTCTATCATCACCACCTGAAAATGTTTCCCAAGAGCTAATAGTTTGAGGACTAAGCCTGCTAGGCCAGAGCAGAAAATACTCAGGCTGGCATGCTGGGTCTCAAAGCCAATCCCTACAAAAAGGAGTAAAACTGCTGTGTGCTGTTGATTGGGGCTATATTTAATTGTAACACTCTGTCATAGGGTGACCAGACAGGAAGTGTGAAAAATCGGGACTGGGGTGGGGGTAATAGGTGCCTATATCAGACAAAGCTTCAAATATCGGGACTGTCCCTTGTGATACAGCATGGCTAGAGGGCAGCAGGAGAGTGTTAGAGGGAAGCAAGTTTGCTAGGAGTTGGTTGGAACACCTGGAGCCAATTAGGGCACCTGAAGCCAGTCACATGATAAAACACCCCTGCTTCCATCAGACAAGGGAAGGAGTTGGAGCAGAGAGCAGTTTGGAAGAGTTGGAGCAGAGTGATTTGGTGGTAGAGTAGAAAACAGTTTGGAGGAGTTGGAGCAGGGAGCAGTTTGGAAGAAAGCAGAGAAGAGTTTGGAGAAGTGCTGCGGTGAGCTAAGACGACCCAGACCGTAGGTAGAGGGACACCTAGCTTGTGCAGAGGGAGGGCAGGAAGCCCCATAAGCTGAAGGGCAGAAGAGGGAAGTAACCCAGGGGAAGGCATAGCTAATTCAGGTGGTTTTACCGCTATCTTCAGAGCCCCTGGGCTGGGACCCGGAGGAGAAGGCAGGCCTGGGTCCCTCCCTCTCCACTCCCCTCCTCTAGGATACTAGTTGGGCAGTTAATACCCTGTTCAGGGGCAAGAAATGGTGCCCTGAACCCCCCCCACAAGAGAAAGCACAGGACCCCTCATAATAGTGTCAGCAATTTGCCACACCCTATAAAATCGGGATATCTGGTCACCCTACTCTGTGAAGCAACTGCCTGCTGAATGTACTTTTAAAATGCAGCTTACTACCTTTCTTTCCCTTCCTGGCTTCACTCAGTCCCAAAGATTATGGTGCATCTTTTCCTGCACTGTTTTTAGTGTCTCTTGTTCCTCCTTTATTTTTCACTCTACCTCTTCTATGCTCTCCCTAAGGTGTGTTTTCTACCTTCTCTCCTATATTTTTCTATCCTTCTCCCATTTCTTCCTGTGAAATCACTCTCCTCAGTCCTCTACTTCTCTTTTTAAACTAATCCTCTCAATTTCTCCACATCCATCCACTTATTTCTCACTGTGACAGGATCCCCCTGGGGTGCAGCCTGGGGCTGGGATGCATCTTGGGACTGGGCCCCCAGAACTCTCCCCATCCTTAATATACACATTTGCTACTTAAACCTGGGCCAATCTCATGTGTTGGAGTCTTGTCATCCTCTCAGTGTCTTGATTGCTTATGGCATAGGTATGCATCCACTCTGCCTATTTTATACCCTCAGTCATGTGCTTGGGGAGCACAAGTCCACGCATGTCTAGGGGCGTATTGCTGACTCACCCAGCAAGGTTGAGAAATTCATCTGGTATGGCCTCATGTGGGTGAGTTATTGAATTGTAACTCCCTTGCTGGACAATGGCTGTTAATGGGTTGTTTCACACATGCCCAGATGTTGGTTACTTTCCTTGCTGTTGCCTCTGGGGCATTAATATCTGGTTGATTCTCCAACTTACAGCATGTTTTAGTGACCACCATACAACACAATTCTCATGACTTCATCTGTATTAACAATATACATATATGGATAGAGAAATGACTTTCAGCAGATCATAACCTTTCCCTGATACCTTTTAAGGCATGCTTTATCTGCAACATCATGATTATATGAAAGTGAGGAATACGGGGGTTACAGTAACTCCCCAAGGTATAGAATGTCACACTCACCATCTCCTTCAGAGAAGGAGCAAGCAGCAACCTGCCTCTTCGCCTGCTCTCTTTTCCACATACTCCACCCATGGCCGGCTAGATGGTGAATGAGTTGTTCAAGCCCAGTTTAACATTATAATAGTGAACATCACTGTGAGTGAAGTTGGGACAACAGAATGTTACACATTCAAAGCTGCTTATTGAAAGATGTTCAGTCTGTGTAACAATTTTCAGTGTAATAAAAAGGAAATTTTCCCTTAGGGGGAGTGCTTGCTACAGGATCCATTGAAAGCCAGAAAGGAGATGTGCTTGTATCAGGGGCATAACCTAGTTGTTCTCAAAGTTAGGCCCAGATTTTCAAGGATGGATCCCTCACCATCATCATGTTTTGCTTTGTGTTGGTCATATGTAGCATGTCATCATTTTTATTGTCTGCGTAGCTTTATATTTACCATAATAAAACAATGTAACCCACATTTAAAGAGAAATAGCAATGCCAACAGTAATTTATTTTACTTGGGACATTTCTGAATTCCTTAAACTATTGTTGTAGATAGCTGCATGGTGAATCAAAGTTCTCTCTATCATCACCCAGCTTCTCCTTCTCTTTCATTCTTCAGGACCTAATGGGAGCAAAAGAAGGTGGTAGTGATGTCATTGGCTCTTAGAGCCACAATTTTCAGTTTCTGTGCCCAGTTTCACCACTGACTTGGTCACCTTGAGCAAATCACTCAGCTTCAGTTTCTTTTTCTGCAAAATAGAGATAATACCTGCCCCTCAGGAGTTAAAGGCTAAATTAACTATTTTTTGTGCAGTGGATTGAGATCCTTTGATGGAGGGTGTTGTATATCTGTAAAGTATTAAATATAAATATTTGTGATTAGCAACAAGGGCAAGGATAACTGGAAAAAACACGAGTGTCATGGATTTATGCTGCATATTAGTTTTCCCTGATGTGACTGTATCCCTTTTAAATAGTTCTAACAGCAACTTCAAAATTGCAGCAAATAGCCCTTAACACAGCTATTGTGACCACCATTAAAATATTTGGTGGTAATCAACTATCAAGTGTCATGGTAGCAGCTGACGCTTTAATGAAAGAACAAGTCACCAGCAATATGTTCCACATGACTTTGTCCAAAATAAAGCTTTATGGAAATGAGTTAAACGCAATTACTGGAATGAAATGTGGAAATAAGTGATTTATTGTTGGTTTATTCAAATTTTTGAAACAACTATAAATGCCCATAGAGTGCCTCCAACCCATAAATTAAAAATCACATCAGAAACTAAGAGTCTGCCCATAAATATCTACCTCAGCCAACACCCTCCTCAAGAGTCTTTATGGAGAAGGTTAATAGCATAAAGCAAAAATATGATTAATGATAATCAAACCTCTTATCTGTATAGATCTGAATTTGCTTATCTCTAGCCCCTCCTTGTCAGTGATGCAATAATAAGCAGCTAATTTTATAAGCCTCACCTCCAAGGTTCACAGAATTACCAGTGAAAGTTCTGGCTGAGAGATCTGGATATATTTATGATACTAATAGCAAATCTAGCATAAACATAAGTATGTGGTTCATCCCTCCAGGGCTGGAGAACTAATGGAATAACCTGTTGCTTGGGTTTCCCACCGCTCCTTGATGAGGGGTAGGGAGAAATCACAGGAAGAGTCACAGAGGGGAAGGGTGGTTATGCAGGATATTCCTCCTCCATAGCCACCATTGTTCCCTCTGTATAAAATAATGTAGGTTGGCCCTCAAGGCATAACCAGAAAAGAGAAGACTCACTCTACATAAAAACAAGAATCCAGTGCCTAACACAACAGGGTCCTGGTCCGTGATCGGGGCTCCTAGTTGCTATGAGAATACAAATTAAAATAATAAATAACTCAGCACAGAAGAGCACTAACTACCCTTCTGCACTCTGACTCCCACAGGAGGGGCCAGAAATTGCAACCCAACTGGCTGAAAGGCTGTCTTTTATGAGGGACTGCATGGAAAGTGAGCAGAGGATGCAGCGTTTCACATCTGGCCAAGGATTTTTAAGAAATTCTGGTTTTAGCTGTGCAAATCCTGATTCCATACTAATTTTCTTGGCCTTGACACAAAGCCTCTCCCACCCCAGTCTGTTGGTTCAAGGATTCAGATGCAACCCAGTTAAATAACTTGGGGCTATTTCATTCGCCTTTGTGCATTTCTGTACAGGTCAGGGAAATTAGAGTTGGAAGAGTTAAGTCATCTAGTCTTTTATGTTCCTTTAATACAGAATTGTTCCTAGCAGTATATTCCCGAGCACTTTGTCCAGTCTAGTTTTAAATGACTCGGTCAATGTAGTTTTTCCTGCTTCTCCCGAGAGACCTAGTTCATTAGGTCCATTAGTGCTATTAAGGGATTCCACACAGCACAGTGTGAAAAACATTAGTCCAAAGGGCAGTTATCTGACAGCTGATCCAGTTGCTACTTACCAAATCCACCGGGAGAGATAGTCTAGTGAAAAATGAATCAGAGAAAAAAAATAGATGAAGCTCCTGGAGGAGCTTCCATGTGCCCTATAGTAGTAAAAATATATGTACCAAAAAGGCTGCATACTTTGAAAATCACTTCTGTAAATTTGTTTTCAAGTGTTTATTCTAAGCAGGAAACTTTCATCAGTCAAAGCAGAAGTCTTAAGTCAAAGACACTGTTCTGTGTCAAGTCAAGTTTTGGTATTATGTGCATTCAATTTATTGACTTCAACAGAAGCAGAATTAGGTCCTTTATTTATAAAAGGCTAAATTGTGACTGGCCCCAACTCAGGTGTCCAGGGAAAGAAGAATACATAGAGCTCCTATCACACAGCCCATGCATATCCATCACAATTATAGTCCCCGTACTTGAGTGATTGCCAGAATGTGCGCACCCTAGGTTCATTGAGGGAGCAAATATAGAAAAGAAGAAGGGGGAAGATTTAGATAGGGGATCTGTCTGACCTCTCCCTGCACTGCCAGACCAGAGACTAGCATGTTTCCCCTTCATAAGACTCCTTACTGCTGAGTGGGAGGTTGCAACGGGTTGTGGGGTTTTTGCATTACTTGTACAAGGAGAAAGAATGGTTAGAGTATTGTGGGCAAAGTGCATTTTATTTCAGGGCCACCTAACTCAGCCAAAGCTGAAAGGATTTTGCTTAATCTTTCAAAACCAAATAAAATCTTCATTCTCAAGGAAAGCTAAAGCATGGAAAATACAGCCCAATACATGAAAACTGTTGGAAAGTTACAAGCATGTAAAATGGGGGATTGTGGGTGAGATCCTGAACCATGGAGCTTCATGGTAGCCAGACTGGGCCAATAATTTCAAATTGTTTTGAAACCATGGCTACATGACTTGCTAATAGAGATTGCTATAGTAAATATATAGCCATTTATATGTTTGATACACTATCGAAATTGCAACTAAAGGTCTAATTCTGCTCACAGGCGCCAGGTTTGTATAATTTTTGGTGGTGCCCAGAATGGGTCCAAGCAGAGCCGTCTCACCCATAGACCTGGCACCAGCAGCAGCGAGCAACCCAGTGTTGCTCGAGGGAGGGGGTGAGGACTTGGGGGTAGGGTAGAATGGGGCTGGGGAGGAGGTGAAGCAGGGGTTGGAAGAGGTGGGGCGGGGGTGGAGCAGGAGTGGGAAGCAGCTGGGGCATGGGGGAAAGGATGGAGTGGGGGTGGAGCAGAGGCCAGAAGAGGTGGGGCGGGGTGGAGTGGCGCAGGGGGGGCTGGGGCCAGGTTGCACGCTGCTGCCTGTGCCGGGCCCGCCACAAAAACTCCCAGGCTGCCCTGGGCCCCACATTCCCCTGAAGCAAGGGCCTCCCCCAAAACATGGGGCACAGGCGGTTGCCCCGGTACATCCTATGGACAGAAAATATGGCTCTGAAAATATAAGCCCAAACATCGGTGGAGCCGGGCCAATGCCTGAATATTGGTGGAGCATAGGCACCACGGGCCCATATAACTCATTGCCTATGATTTTCTGCTAACGTTGCCAGGCACAGTACTTAGTACTTATTGGGATCAAAGGGACTACTGGTTAATTATCAGCTAGTATCAAATCTTCTATTTCTGAGTAAGGTTATAAAGTGTTAAGATGAATAACATGATTAGAAGTGTCCCAGATACACCAAATCATCATCCCAATTCGTTCCCTGAGGTGCAGTCTCAGCAGAGATGCCAGTGACTGAGTAGCCCGGGAAACCAAACAGCTGTCTCCTCTCTAGAGGAGCTACCTCCAGGATGGATTTGAGGCATATTGGCAAGGTGATATGGGGAAGTTTGCACTACTAGAGTCCAGATTCAACTTGTTCTGTAGAGACGAAGAGGAATTCAGCCTTCAGTTGGCGCCTTTCAGTAGCACTAAAAAAAAAAAAACACCAATGTGTGTTACATAAACTCCGTATTTCTAACAAATACCCAGAAGAATGTTCCCTCATGCGTGTGTGTGCTGTATATACAAATGAGTCAGTTTGTGGGCAGCATCATTTTATTAGAGTATCATGTGCTGTAGTAATCCCCTGCTATGTCATGTTTGGCTTTCTTTGTTGTAGTTAACAATATAATTGCTTCATTTCTTAAAATAGTTTGTCTTTTATAATTTTGTGGCTTAGGGTTTAAGGGTTTGGTGATGGTTTTATTTTTACTTATTAAAGCCCACATTTTCAAAAAAAAGAGTTCACTAGTTTTGAGTGCCTCATTTTTGGATGCCCAACTTAAGATACCAATGGCCTGATGTTCAGAGGTGTTGGGAACCACAGCTCTCAACTTCAGCTGGAATTCTGGATGCTCATCACCTTTGAAAGTCAGGCCCGAGGAGTGTCAAACTGGGTATCCAGGAAATGAAGGGATCCAAAATTACAGGCCACTTTTGAAAAAGTGGCCTGTGTTTTCTCTAGCTCAGTTTCCAACTGACTGTTGATTCTGATGCTGTCTCTGGAGGCAAGCACATTATATAGCCAATCATTTATAAGTAATGAATAACAGATTAAAAAGCAACTCGTGATTTTTGGGGCCGGAGTGGACAACCTGACATCTTAAAGATGGTCTGATTTTCAGAAACTGAAAATTCTCTGCCCTCTGAAATGCACCCCCTTTGGGATGTCCCAAAAATTGAGGCACTACAAATCACCAATCATTTTGAAACTTTTGGCTTGAATGCTGCCCTGGAAACACAGGTGGTGTGGTAGAGACAGGAACAGAACCTAGCTCTAAGAACCCACTCTCTGAAAACCTCTTCCTTTTAAAGGGTCCAAAGTTGGATACCCAAAAAATTAAGGTACCCCAAAATCACTCACTTTTGAAAATCTTAGCCATTGGTTCCATACTATGACAATATAATGTACATATAAGATGGGTAGGTATTGATTTTTATATTTTAATTTAAAAAACCTTCTGAAACATGTGATGTTTGTGTATTTTTCTTACCAAAAACAATAAAATAGAATCAATGACATATCTCCCTGCTCAACCCACTATCTAATGGCCTATTCACCTATAATAGCCTATTTCACACCCTTTTGAGGAAACTGGTAAAACATGTAATTATTTCAGCTTATAGTGACCATGGACAAACCTGGGCTTTGTCAGACAAGAAGGGAGGCGAGTTCTAGCTCTTAGGAGAGGAATATGATAACAAGGTTCACTGGCTGACAACATGGTTTCTCTGTATAACTGCACATGCTGGGATTTGCTGGCTAATAAAACTTTCTGAAAAGTTTCCTTAAGAAACAGGGTTTTTCAAAGGCACACTCATTCTTAGGGTATTTTCCTTCACACTTTGTTCAGAATTAAAAACATTGCAGATGAGACTGGCTTCTAAAAATCTCTGGGTTCCTTTTGTTAAAATTCCATTGGCAAGGCTCAGTCATAGGAACTGAATGTTACAAGTGTGCTGATAACTTTGGCAAAGGCTGCATTTCCTGTTGCCATGGAAATGGACAGGAGATCAGAAAAAGCTGGGTAATGGGTTTTAAAACCAAGTATATTTTAAAAAAAAAATATCAGCTATTTTAGGTTAAAATTGATGTCCAGTACTATGTTCCCTGTGAATTATTTCGGAACCATGGGTTCTCCTCGGTCTTTGTACTCTCTATCTAACCTAATAATTTATAGTGCACTTATCACCTGGCATTGCTGTGGAGGATGGTTCCTTTTTATGTAGCTCCTGTAATGCTAAAGCCAGAGAATCACTGGTTTGGTGGTTTTGATATCTAAAAAGGCACATGGACCCAACAGATCATTTCTTTTATTTAAACTGACATTCATAAAGGAATCTATTACTGCAGGCATTTTCCTTGAGCCAGAGACAGCTTTTCCCAAATTTAATGCCATTCTAGGCTCGTCTGGTGGGTCATGTCCAATATACAGCTAGCAAATTAATTATATTCTTCATTGATGCCCCTTAATTAGGCTATATTTAAACTTCATCTGGCTGGGTGCTAGATTTCCAGGTTTGCAGATGCTTGACTACAGCACCATAGTTACATCTTACTAATTGAATCATCAGAATTGTGCTGGTGAGGCAAATTTATGATCTGCAGATAAGCCAGACTGTGAGCATTAATTAATGTTTTAAACTATTAAGCACTTGGTTGTATTCATTGGATGAAATGCAGGGATGCTGATAAGCAAGAAGAATAAGTACTAATTGGAAGCTATCTGCTTCTTCACCATTTTTTTGTAAAAATAATTTTTATATTTCCTGTGATATCTGGATAATAGTGCTCATATGCATTCCTAACAGTGAATATCTAGAAAGATTGGCCACTACATAACTTGTCCCTTCTCCAATGTCAGCAACAGTGCTCCATAAGTAAAATGATTTAGATTTTTGCATTTAATCTCAAATGTTGGGCAACAATACTGTACATACAACACTATTTTCTGATTGCTGTAACATCTTAGGATCTGATCCTGAAAACACATGCATATGAGTAATATGTGGTTCCACTCATATTGGCAGAATTACTCAGATATACAAGTACAAGTCCTTAAACAGTGTCTGGAAATGTTTTAATGTGAACAGATGCTGTAAAATTACAATGTGTAGATAACTGTTCACCTTAATTCATAGATCATGCCACCCCCAGTGTGCTTTACAGTATGCTCATTTTTAATGGCTTTTCAGTAGTTTGACGTGCAGCTCAATGTGTCCTCCAGGCTATTTCCTTAAACAAGTCTTTTATGAGTCCTGTCATTTTAAACACTCTCCCCCTCAGCCTGACTCATTTCCTTATGCAGCCTTAGTGTTATTTAGAATTGCTCTTAAGTACAGTCAACAGACCAATAGTTCCTGCTACATTTGTTTTTGCGTTAGTATTTACCGAGAACAAGCTGAAACTGGCTTACATTCAGATGGGCCATGGGAAGAAAGAGGCTTACTGCTCTTCTTCCTGAAGTCATTAAGTATGCAGCTAAATTCAATAGCTTATAGCCTTTCTCTAGGCTTGTGGGTCCTGGGATAGATTATACAAGTACAGCATTGAGCTGTTTTCCTCTAATGCCTACTTTGCCATGCTTCGATGCCAAGTGTTAGATTACTGAGGTGTAAGCAATTTCTGTATATCTTGCCCATGCCTACTAGATGCTTCCTATGGTTTTTGACCACAAGTGTTTCAGGATTATAAAGCAGAAAGCTGAGGGGCTACAAATTTTCATTTGGAGAATGGAGTTCAAATTCTCATCTGATTAAGTGGGTCTGAGCCCACAAAAGCATATGATCCCTTACATCTGTTAGTCTATAAGGTGCTACAAGACACTGTTGCTTTTGCAGATCCAGACTAACATGGCTACCCTGCTGATACTAGACTCATTTACATCAGTAACTCAATGTAACTGAATAAAGCCCCCTCAATCCAGGTCCCTGTTCACAAGCAGCACAAAACCACCACACACTTTCAGTCTAAGCTCAGAAGAGGTTCAAAACTGGAATAGAAAGGGACCATTGCAGGTCAAGAATTAAATCCATTAGCAGAGATATGGGATATGCACAATATTTTCCTGTACTCTGAATGGTTTGAAACCACTGCTAGTTATCCCTTTCATGAGTTTACAGATTCAGGCCCAAATTGAAGTCAGTGCTAGAACTGCCATTGGCTTCAACAAGACAAGTATTTGGCACTTGGAGGAAACAATATTAAGAATAATGATATGCTATAAATACTTTATGAATGTGGAATATAAATATCACTCATGTATATTATTTAAATCCCCAGGCACTGTGAACAATAGATATCAAAATAATCTAGATAGTTTGACACATTAAATACTCAGCCTTTACAAATATTGGTTGCATTTCAAAGAATGCATGTTTAAGTAGATAGTAAAATGCAAATAGACATGTAATTGCTGCTTTTGGAGTCTTAGCAAATTCTTATTGAAATCAATGGGAATTGACCCTGTGGAGATTAAATATAGGTACATAATTTGGGGACAAACCAACTAACCCAACAAATCTGTGCAAAAAATCACAACTCTGAATTTTTGCATACATCTACAGTGAAAACAAGATTTAAATTATAACTCTTTCTGCTATACACACAAAAGGATTGGGGGAAACAGCATCTTGGAGGGTAGAAAAACTCTAACTCTCTTCACAGAGCCTGAAATATTTCCACCCACTATCTCTGTTCAGGTCATCTACAAAAATTTGATGTATCCAAATATTTAACCATAGAGGCCCAAAGATCTAACTCACACAGATTTGAGTTCAAGATTAAAAACATTTCTCATTCACTAATCCTCTTGGTTGACTGGCAAATGTGTAACTAATGTGAAGAAATGCAGCTCAAAACTATTTTGATTCCATGCCCCCACTTACCAGATAAGTCTTTAAAACATTAAGTTCATAGGAGTGTCTGAGTGCAAATTAGTTCATGTTCCTTCCTGCTAAATCTGTGTAGTATGATTTACTTGTCTATTTTTCCTGAAATTTCTCTTACCTCCTATAAAGCTGAGATGTTACAGGTCCCTTTTTCTCTCTCAAACCATCTTTGAAATCTAATAAATAGAGGATAGAAACAAATGGTCAGTTTCTATGGGTTGCTAAAGTAAGTACCCCACCTGTTCTGATTTCCTTTAAATGGGTTTCTGTTCTGCAGTTCCCCAGTGGTGACTAGCAAAAGAAAAGGGGCAGGTGCAGGAGGCAGGCAGTGCCTTTCCTCTCTTACTGAGGACTAGCAGCTGCCACAGTAGTTTACTGATGTACATAGGGAGCTAAATTCATCAATCTGTGAATGCAAACTCTCGTTGAAGATTTTAAGGGCAAGATTGACATTTTGGGGGTCAAACACAGCTTAACCTTAAAGATCAAATCTGCTTTTTTTTTTTAAAAAAAATACATTTTGGTTAGGCATGAATTGTAGGTTTACTATATGCTGCATAGTGAGGAATCACAAAGCAACCCATTTCAATTGCATGTTAAAGGTTTCCAAGGAGTAATAGCTATCAAAACAGTAGTTTCAGCAATTTACAAGCCAGCGAACAGCTCTTCAGCACAGCTACCTGCAGACTAATCAATCATAGGTGCAAATTACACTGCTAATTGCAACAATGTACAACATTTTGACTATTTTCATGCACTGCTAGCTAACAGGAAAACAACAGGGATCTTGGACCACACTGAGGCATGCAAGGGATGATTCTGCACTTGCTGTAATCTAATTATTTAATCTGAAATAGACGCAAATAATAATTAACCCTTTAGATGCTGTACAAGGTATATATCTAAAATTAAAGGAAAATTAATCATTCCGTAGCATAGCCCGTGTTTTATGCTTTTATTTTAGGATCTCAAAGGCATTTACAAGCATTTAATTTAATCTCACAAAAGCCCGGCCCTAGCTGCCAAACAACTGGACATTTGTCTGATGGACCAGTTCCTACGGTGATCACTTTGTTCCCGCCACCAAACTTGCACATGAACTGTACTGGCAGCATCTCTCTCCCTCACTTATAGGTAAGGCTAACGTGTGAAGTACGCCTCACGTCATACCTGCCTACCCTCAGAATTTTGGTACAAGATTCAGGCATTTGAGAGATTTCTAGGAGTCGGACAACTGCCTCCAAAATCTTGGGCCATTCAGTTGCACTGCAGCCTGGGGGGCTGCAGGTGATGAAACTGCAGGAAATGCAAGCATAAAAGTGACATTGAATAGATTAAAGAAGAAACAGAGAGATGAATCCTGTTTCGGCAGGCTACAGAGAAAATAGTTCTGGTAGGGTTTCTATGGGTTGGCTTCCTGAGTCTCCCATTCTGACACACACTGTACAGTTCTCTTCTATTTATATGTATTTTACAGACAGGCAGATGACTGTCAGCCAGTCTCAAGAAGGACACCCAAAAACTGAGGCCCTAGAAAACTTGGGCCAAGGTTTTGTGCAACAGTTTTTGTTGTAATTAACAAAAAGCACCAGAGCAGTTGCATGATCCCCAGCAACCCTAGATGTCTTGTTTAGGAAATACATTGGCTCACAACACATAGATTTCCCCTTGAAAATTTCATCTTTTTTTCTGAAGCAGAACTGAACAGGGAAAGCTCAGAAATAATGTGAGTGTTGGCCATCTTTCCTATAAGACGAAACCAGAATCAAATGTAATCTTCCTGTAAATTGCTTAGGAATTAATCTTTTGAATTATGGTAACTGACCACTGGATGCCACTATTGTTCTACTGAAATAGGCTGCCAGGTGTCGCCTTTTTTTGGTGATCTCCACAAAGGCAGAAGTGTGACTAGAGAAGAACAGAGATCTTCACTATAAAATAAGACCTAAATCTGGAATTGTTAATGTTTTGCTTTACTTGTGTATTTGCTGTTTTCCATCACAGAAAGCCCTCTCCCTTTGGAGGGAGTTCTACCTCCAAAGGCTCTGAGAGGCTGACCCATGCTTTTGGCTAAAAAGCACTTGTAGCTTCCCCTTCATTCAACCAAAGCCAAGGCTGAGTAGGGCTTGTCCACAAAACTGTCAGGTGCTTTCTATAGTATTCTCAGGTCCTGCTGGCCCTGAGTGAAAGACCATAAACTGTATTCCAATACAGCTCCTTCCCTACCTTGGACCAAACTCCTCCACTTATCCACAGTATTCCCCCCGCCATTTTCTATTTGTGACTCCACCCCTCCAGCGGCAATCCCATCTCACCTGTCCTTCAAGCTTCACCACCTCTACTGAGGCCTCGACACAAATGAGAAAGCCAGTACTATAGGTGGTCACAGCTCGACTTACTTTCCAATTTGGGAATGAGGGCAATTGAGGACTTTTTTTAATTTTTATTTTTTGGTAAACTGCTTTGTGTCCCTGTGAGATCTGCTGGAAAAACCATAGGAATATACAGTATACTTCTATGTTACGATTAATATTCTGATAGGGAAATATGAAAGAATGTCTTGCATTCCTGAAAGCAGGCTAGTAAAAAGAGCTGGTTCAAGGAAGTCTGTGAGGGGTGAATAAAATAAAAATGACGTAAAACTAAAAGATAGTACTAATGGCACAGGGAATATAATGCAACATGTTTAGAAATAGATGGCATGAACATGAAGCAAACTAGATGGCAGATGTGAAAGATACTCCCTACATCCCCAAAGGTGAATTTTGAAATCATTGCCAGAGAAGAGGAAACATTCACTGACTGTAACATGTTGGTATTATTCGCTGGCATCTCTGAGTAGAAGAGAATGGCTTACTTCTTTCCTCATCAAATTAGAAATGATGCTACTGCTGCAGAGAGAGATTGATAATGCAACAAATGGAAGCTATCTATAGAAGATATCTGAATGGAGCACCTAGCAAAGGAAGGATCAGAGGGGTAGCCGTATTAGTCTGGAATTGCAGAAGTGACAAAGAGTCCTGTGGCACCTTAAAGACAAGCTAAAGTATTGAAGCATAAGCTTTCGTGGGCTGATACCCACTTTGTCGGATGCATGCAGTGGAAGTATCCAGAGGCAGGAATAAATAAGAGGCAAGGACCAGGTTAGAGATGACAAGGTTAGTCCAATCAAGCTGAACAAGCTTGTTATCTCTAATCAGGGAGGATGAGGTCCTCTTCTAGCAGCTGATCTAGAGGTGTGAACACCGAGAGAGGAAAAACTGCTTTTGTAGGTAGCTAGCCACTCATAGTCTTTGTTCAATCCTAAATTGATGGTATCAAATTTGATACCATCAATTTAGGATTGAATAAAGACTATCAAATTTGATACCATCAATTTAGGACTATGAGTGGCTAGCTACCTACAAAAGCAGTTTCCCCTCTCTCGGTGTTCACACCTCTAGATCAGCTGCTAGAAGAGGACCTCATCCTCTCTGATTAGAGATAACAAGCTGGTTCAGCCTGATTGGACTAACCTTGTCATCTCTAACCTGGTCCTTGCCTCTTATTTATTCCTGCCTCTGGATACTTCCACTGCATGCATCCGACAAAGTGGGTATTAGCCCATGAAAGTTTATGCTTCAATACTTTAGTTAGTCTTTAAGGTGCCACAGGACTCTTTGTCACTTTAGCAAATTAAGAAGCATTTCATTTGAAGGGATGAATTAGAATTAGCTTCTGGGCAAAATGGACTTCCAAACTGTGAACCACCAGTACCTGCAGTTAACTTAAAATCTCCATTCTGTTCCTGTTGTAGAGAGACATGGGCTATCCTGATTATGGATTTAAGTAGAGCTGAGAGCCAATTTGCAGTGGCCATGTAACAGAGAAAGGAACTGTACAGCAGATAATTCAGTGAAGTAACGTTTAACATTTGTGCTTTCATATCGTTTTGGTTTCTAAGCCTTTTACAATGTGCTGTTTTATTAAAAATAAAAAAAAAATAGTAAGTTTGAAAAATAGGGACAGTTCATGCCATCTCGATAGACTCATTCCATTATGGAGCATGGACTGGCACTCTCCTTACAATCAACCAGGTGAGAGGTTGGCTTTCTGAATCCATAGATGACCCCAAATCTATAGGAAAATACATTGGAAGTCAAGACAAAGTGCAGCATTCATAGAGGTGACCAGTGCCTGTACGCTAATTGCAAGACCCTTGTGCCTCACCCATGCCATGGTGTGGCAGTACTGCTCTCCTAAGAACAATGACCTGCAACAGCTGTCTCAGCTGCACCCTCATGAAGAACTTGCAGTGGCAGAGTGGATGTTAGTATTGTGTTTCACTTGAAATAGCTCCACAAGTTTCAAGGAGAATGCTACAGAGCATGGTCTCAGCTTGTCCCTGCCCCCTCTTCACTTCCACGGAGCTTCAAACATACTATCGGAGTGAGAAGGAAAAAAGACTCTTAGGCTTATTCTCCAATTCCTTTGATACAAATGGGCTTTTATTTTCTTTTTTCCAGAAATTCTAGAATTTCTTCATGAGATTTTTCATGCTCAGGGATGAGCTAGCCTGATACTGAGTCTTCCAGTTCATCACTGAATAGAGGTAAGCAGACGAGGCTTACAGTAGTAATGTTACAGAATATTTCTACCTGTTTATGTAGAGAATAGTGGAAGGGGTCATGAGCTCCCCCAACTACTGTTCACTTCAGTGGGTATTTGGGTGCTGCATTTTTTTATTATGATAAAGAACAGGATTTTCCACTGACATTTATGAGAGTTACACATTATTTTATTTTTATTGGTTTTGTTTAATTACAAATCTAGGCTCCAATTTTGCAAGCAGTTCCATGCAGTAGGATCAGGGCCTCAATAGCCAGACTGGTATAACTTTTAACTAAACATTCATAGTTTTCTCTCCAAAAATTATATAAATGGCAGTTAGATCCTTTGGGAGAGGTAAACAATATCTTTTCCATTTAGGCTTAGTATGGCACACAGCCAGTATCTTCAACCATTTAAATGTTTCTTGGGTATAGGGTTTTAATCCCTAATTATGTCTTGTGTTATAAAAATAGATAGGGGATAATAATTACCAGCTCCATCCTTTCTTCAGCAATGGGTAATTGTCAACTAATGCTATGTTTACGCCGCAGAGCCTATGCTGGTATAACTATACCATAAGAGCCCCCTAGTATAGATACTGCATACACAGACAGGAGGATCTTTTCTGCCAGTGTAAGAATACCCCCACCCTGAATGATATTCACTTATGCTGACAGAAGTTCTCTTCTGTCGGCATACCTGCATGGCACTGGAGTTTAGTTGGCATATCACTAGTGGTGTTTTTTTCACACCCTTGACTGACATAGCTAGGCCGGTTTAAGTATTAAGAATACACCAAGCTGCAAAAAGCGAGGCCTTATGCTCAATCCAATGGCATTTTTGTTTGCCTGACTGCAATGCAGTAACTTTTGAAAATCACATCCAATCAATTCCAAAATGTCAGGAAACATGGTGATAAAGGTGCCCACTCCCTTTTTTTAAAAAAAGTCCTGCTAGGATATCTGTTTCCATGGACTCTAGTGGCAGTGAATTCCACAAATTAGCTATAGACTCTATTGTTTTTAAATCAATTTATCACAAATTCTCATTGCTCTTTTTTATTATTTGTATTACCATAGTGTCTCAGTCATGGATTAAGTGCTAGCATTGTGCGAGGTGCTGAGCATATTGTGTGAGTATGCAGAGAAAAAGGAATAACTTCTGTCTGGGACTAAAGGCAAGCCTCTCCTTCATTGAAAACAGGTCTATGGTAAATACTTATTCCAAACTAAAATTTCTAATAGCACACAGATAGCTTGCAAGTGTAGCTGGGAGAAGCATGTGATCCAGATGTTACCATAATCACAAAGTATAGTTTTGATTCTGCAAGCACGTGTGCCTAACTATAAGCTTTGAGCAATCTGTTTGCAGAACTGGGGCTCTGGTAAGTATTGTCCATAAAAATTGTTTTGCTGACATGTTTTTAAAGATCTACGTTTGTTTCCCAACAATTTTTTTTTTTTTAGCAACAGTTTAGCTCGTTATCTTAAACTACCACTCAATGGACCTGCAAAAATTGATTGCTTATTCACACTTGTCTTTCTAACTAATTATTGAACACTTTTGTACTAGAAATATTGGTGATATTTTAAATGATATGTGTGAAATTAGGTGAGTCTTCATGCAAGCTTCAATATTGGTTCAAATATTGGAGGTATTCTGACCAGCAAAGGAAAATTAGTTATAGTAAATTACTAAAACTGTCTGAATCTTAAAGCATTTTAAAGAAATCTTTGTAGTTTCTGCAGTGCATGTGAAGAAGAAAGAAAACATAATTTCTCTTTTGGAGAAGGAACTTATCCTGCTGGTCCTGGCAAAACCCCACTTATTTATATATTGCCTTGTCTCATTTTTAAAATATATTTTAATATGGTAAATGACTCATGATATTATTAAAATAGTCATTTGAATTTGGAATTTTCCCCAAAAGTCTCTTTTTGAGCTGCAATATGTTTCTAGTGCCCTTTTTAAGTAACAGGAAAACGTAAATTTGAACTCCATTCAACTTGTGTGTATAATGTTATAGATGTGCGTTAGTATTTGCAGGACTGAGGCCTAAGATGGAATCATAGATATAATTTTCTCTCTCAAATGCTTTAGATGGGGTCAACCTTTAGTGTAAAAGGGATTCTTACTTGATTAGGCATTCTTAGCTATATACTCACTCCATTTCAGGCTATCCTCAAGAGGTCTGACATGAGGCATCTCTCTTGAGGGAGGCAACATTTCTAGTTGCAGCTGAGAACACTTTAAAAAACAGACGCACCAGCTGTGTTCATAGTGGACAGTTGCTGTTTATTTGCTCAGTGAGTTAGTCACAGGATGGCTTGTGTTAAGCTGAACTTGGGCTGAAGTAAAGTTGTCATATTGTTTTATTTTCCTTAGTATTATTCTGTGGATGTCGCATAAAAAGGACTGTACTTTGATGATCTCCCATTCTAGAAACTTCATGGAAATATGTGGTGTTTTTCTCAGCTGTTTCCTTATTATTGTTGGTAACTTGGTAGTAACCACTGAGTAAAGGCTGACTTCCATCCTGATGCTTGCATAGTTGTTTTTACTTACAGGAAGTAATGCTGCAGTATTCTTCATTCAGATGGAACCTCTCTATACATACACCCCCCCCCGAGGATGGCATTTGAACTGCAAATAGTTACTAGTCCTTTTCTGCTGCAGGTTATGTGGAGAATGGTGGGAACCCATGCTGGGGAGTTAGAGGCACATTTCTCCTGGAACTGGATGTTTCAGAAGTATATAAAGCCTAATAATCAGGAATGGGAGTCAAGAGATCTGAGATCAATTCCTGGTTTGGGCATAACTGCCTGTGGAACCTCTGAAAAATTCTTAAGACATCTGATCCCTCAGTTTTCCCATTTGTAAGATTGTGTTAATCTCACAGCCCCCCTGTAAAATATTAATGCATATAAAACTGCTGATACTTGGATGAAAAATGTTACAGAGATGTGACAAATTAACATGTTTTCTATCCACATTTTATATTCTAAATGGGAGGTGAGAAGTACTAATTTAATCTTTCATGTCCCAACTTTTTGTGCCTACAAGGATTTAATGTTTTTTTCTCTGCATTTACTGTAGATCTTTTGAAACCCTTTAATAGTTACTAGCCTATGTCTGTGCTGTATGTCAGTGTGTCTGTACTGCTCCTAATGAGTCTAATCCTCCAGTTCTACCACCTGTGAGCAGTGCAATTGATTTTTGATTAAGCTAGGACTTCAGTGGGATTTATTTAAAAACTGTGGAAGTGGGCCTGTAATAGCTGAAGACATTGTGGTCAGGTAACATTTTTATATTCCTTCAAGACCCCAATCCTGCAATAAGCTCAGCACAGGCACCTGTCTGTAGGGAGCCCCTTTTACAGCTGGGAGCTTTAGTTTGCTGACTGAACCAGGGAACAGTAATTAAACATTGGTCACTGACTGGTGGAGAGCACAACCACTAGGTGGAATTTTTAATTGCATAATTCAGTCCATAAATTATATGGGTGTGGCTTTGTTGAACATGCTTATGTTCAGGGGCTCTAAGAAGGTTGTTGGATTTAAAACAATAATCCAGTAGCCTATTGCAGAAGCTCTCAAATTGGATGGTGCGCAGAATGTATTTTGGAGAGGGGGAGGCAAGAGAAGTTTTAGGGAAAAAAACTTACTGCACACATTCAGAGCTGGGTGGCCAAAGAACAGCCACCTCTCTCCAGATGCTCAGCTCTGAAGGCAGCGCCACTGCCAGCAGCAGAGGAGAAGTAAGGGTGGCAATGCCCTCCATTCCACTCTTACTTCTCCACTGTTGTTGGCAGAGGCGCTGCCTACGGAGCTGGGTGCTTAGCCAGCAGCGGCCATGCTCTGTTCTGCCTTCAGAGTTGGGTGGCTGGAGAGCGGTGGCTGCTGGCCACGTGGCGGGGAGGAGAGGGAGTGGGGCTAAACTACTACAGACACAAAGAAGGGGGCACAATCAAATAAGTTTGAGGACCACTTTGGCCTACTGCATGACAGGATCATTTTAATGAGCTTGTTCTGCCTGTCAACAGCTCGTTCATCAGCCCTATTGATTTATAAGGGAGAAGGATAAAACTAAAGAAAATATATTCATCCTGAAAGTGAGCATCTGTTGAATGTAAATGTATAAGAACAGAGGAGTCTTGACCCTCTTAGCTACATAGCAGTTTAATACTATTTTAACTTAAGTTTTTTCAAGATGTACTTCTTCCTCCCCATTTCCCAAAAGATCAAGAGCTTTCCTCACTTTTTAATATTTATTGTTAGATTTCTTAATCCCCTTTCTTACTCCAGGATGTCAAGGAAAATACAGGGGGGAAAACCCTAAAACAATAAAAGAACTTTGAATGACTTTAATCATCATTTGTATCTCATAAATCAGAATTAAAATAAATCAAAGTTAACTTTACCAAGGAAGTCACAGGGTAATGGAGAAATCACAATGAATTAACCCATAAACTTTCTGATGTACTACTGAATTATAAATAAAAGCTAAGTCTCCAACTAGTTCTAGCAATTAGGTGCAAGCAAGTACAGAGAAAAACTACATTAAGCTGTTGATGATTTTGTTCATCATACATAGATTAAATGTAAAGATAGTATGCATTATGGGAAATGTATATGCTTACTTGCTAAAGGACAAGAAACATCTGATGTGTTCCTCCAATGTATCTTATGACAATAGAAATTTCCAGTGAGACAATCCCTTCCCCCCACAAATTCCTAAATATATCTTCCCATTTCTTAATGCCAATGAGCTCAGAGGTATATTTTAATTCTCAATGGGGGTTCATGAAGACTGTTAAACTGATTTGATCCTTTATAAATTAATACAGTGTATGTATACATAATTTTCCATGAGATGAAATATAATTATCTCCCTATATTTCCTGCCCAAGAGCTTTCCCAAAAGACTTCTGCTCCCTTCCTCACAGTCTATTTAAAATAAAAAAAACCCCACATGATCCACAGCAAAGCGCTTGGGGAACTCTCTTCTGAATAACATCCTTTAGGAACAGCTGCTAAGATCTAATAGACCACCAGAATTCAGCACCAGCATGTGTGGTATCTCTTAAAGATATAGGAGCATAATCCTCCCCAATGCACAAAGTCAATCATCTAACTTGCCACTGTCATTAATATATGTACTCTGTACAATACTGCTTTGGAGGAAGCTAGAATCAACCACATCTGCAGTAAATAAAGGCTCTGTAGCATAAAGTCCAAAGCCTTTACAGTGCATCTGATTCAGTAAGGCATGTCTTTCTGTATTATGAGGAATGATGGACAGGTTCCAAACACCTTTTAAAAAGTGTATGTAAGTTTTTTTAAAGAATATCTACCACTAGTGTCAGTATTTCTGCAAGATCTACACAAAATCAGGGTTATGCTTTCTCCCTGGCAAGAATTAACTCTATTTATTAACCTTGCAAAATTCTACTTGTCCACTTACGTGGAGCAAAGAACTGTTCTTTGAGAAACAAGGAAAATATCTTGAGCATTCCATCTTAATGATAAGGGGCAAAATTTGTGTGCGGGGACTTAAGTTTTCATGACAATTTTGTAAAGCTGATCTTGACCTTATCCATGGTTTTGCCATTCTCCAACTGATATTTGGGTATGTTTTATTGAGCTAAAAAGGGAATCCAAACACTGTACATAGAGTGGATCACAGATGTGATAAAGTGTAGTACAGCAAAATCTGCAGCAGGAAAACTAAGATGACTCATTTTCTTCAGGGATTCCTTTCTTCCTGTCTGTGGAGCCTCACCCTGCCCTCTCTGAATAAATCATCTACAGTGTTGTGCAGATTGTTGTGGAAAATACTGGTATATAAACAGCTGGTGTATAAAAGAAGCATGTTGCTTTCTTCTGCATTAGAAACACAGAAAAAGAACCAATGTTTGCCAGACTGGGAGAATAAGCCCTAATTTACAGATTTGTAAAAGAACTATGTGAACAAAGAAGTATAAGCTACTCATTGTTAATCTTTTCAATTTTGTTTTATGCTGCTGTTTTCACATCTTGATACCAAAGTTTTCCTAGTGGTATAATCAATCTTGCACACTGTATAATAACCCTATTTTTTCCTCTCAAAATTGACTTCTCCTGTAACCTCCTCAAGTACACTAGCTTTTGACTGATTAGTTAGACTCATTCCCATCAACCTATCCCTTAAATGTATTTATTTGATTTTGATTTTTTTGAGTCAGTGACTATTTGTATTGGATCCTTTGATAGAAATACATTCTCTAAAAGCCATACAGAGCGTCCTGAAAACAGTAGCTAGAGTTAAGGATAGAAGATTTAAATTGCCAAAGACAAAGTTTAAGAGTAACTCGAAATAAATGTCTGCCTGAAAGAGCTAAAGATAAGGTAAAATTATAAAGGGCATAGTAAAAACTGATTAGTTCCTCGTTTACTTTGCTCAAAAATATGAAGACGAGGACTTCAGATAAAGGTCAGCAAATTTAGTATAAATAAACTAAGAGATTACTTAATACACATGACCTTCAGAATTCAGTGTTCTTAGATATCAAAATAATTATCTTACATATACTGTTGATAGATTAATTAGGAGGTCCTTGAGTCAAATAATGTCGGCTGGGTTTTATAATTATCCGTAGCATTGTTACAATTGCAAGCAATGACAACAAAGATAACCGAAATGTGCATCAGGATACAAGACAATAAATGAAAAAGATAGCAGAGAAAGGCATTCCTTCCATGTACTGCACTGCACTACACAAGTGGCAAAATAAATTTAAGGTAAGCGACAGCTTTTTCTGACATATTAGGTATGGGTTCCAACTGGAAGCAGCATACTAGACTAGCTGGACCACTGATCTAATTTGTGAAAGCCCTATGATTTTGTATCCAACTGCTAAAACAGCTCTATAGAAGACATGAGGATTGCTATCACCGTTGTACTCACAAAACAGAAGTGCAGATTAAAAAAAATTAAATTTGGTGACTGTTACATCCGATTAGTATAGTGTTAAAGAAGATAAAAATTTGGGTCAGTCACTATTTGAGGGTTCCTTTTAGGTCGGGAGTGGACAAAGAACAGTGAGCCATATGTGGCCCTCCAATGTAATGGTAGCATAGGGTTTCACGATATTACACAGAAGTAGAAAAAGTTTCTTGGATTTGAACTCTTTCCTATTGTATTGATTCTGGATTTGTCAAGAAAAAAAATCAAGTCAAACCAACCTAATTTCCTTCTTTGACAGGTTTACAGGCCTAATGAAAGATGTGGACAAATTGGAGAGTCCAGAGGAGAGCAACAAAAATGAGAAAAGGTTTAGAAAACCTCACCTAAGAGAAAGGTTTAAAAAAAATGGGAATGTTTAATCTTGAGAAAAGAAGACTGGAGGAAGAAACTAATAAGTCTCCAAATACGTTAAGGGGCATTATAAAGAGGACAGTGATCAATTGTTCTCTATGTCCACTAAAGGCAGGACCAGATATAATCATACTAATCTGCAGCAAGGGAGATTTAGGTTAGGTATTAGGAAAAATTATAAGGATAGTTAAGTAGCAGGGGCACCACTTAGGGGGGCTGGACCTCCCCCCCCAAGTTTCATAACAGAGATTACAAACAGAGGCATGGTGATTAAGATAAAAAAGGATTGGTAATTAAAGTATCTGGCAGTGAAGACAGAATGCAGGGGACTCAGAAGAAATACAGCCAAGCCCTCAAAGTCCAGACTTCATTCAGAAAAGAGGAAGATATAAGGGCGATAGGTGAAAAGGGGCCAAAACCCAGGGAAGGGCTAGCAGTGGTATAGAGAAGCTCCCATGCTACCTGTGGTACTTATGTAGCCCCATCACCATAATATCTGAGGACCTCACAATGTCTAACCTATTTCTCCTCACAGCCCCTCTGAAGTAGAGCAGTGCAGGTATTCCCAGTGTACAGATGGGGGCATTGAGGCACACACAGACTAACAGACAGATTTTCAAAGGTATCTAGGCACCTAGTGGGATTTTCAAAAGTGCCTAGAAGGTTAGGCACATTTTAAAACCCATCAGGTCTCTGAGAGCTTGCTCCCTATCCACTGGAACAGCCTCTCTCTGCGATGTATGCTGCAACAAACACAAACACCCCCCCCAAGCCAAGAAACAAACCAACAAAAAAAACCCCAAGAGGACTCAGATAGGAGCAAAACCAAGAATGCCAGTTCTCTAAGACTCCAGCAAACAGTCCCAAGCAACTGGGAAAGATGTCATGGATGACAACACATAAAGCAGCACAGAGGTCAGAGAGGATAAAGAGAGAGAGAAAATGAGAATCTGATAAGAGATCACTTAACCCCCAAAGGATAGCAGGTTCTGCCAGCCTGTATAGCAATGGCTGCTGTGAATTTTTATATTTTAACTGAAAACCATTTTGTTTTGTCATTTTTTGTTCTGAGTTTAAGAAAAAAGAAGGAATAAGTGTCATATGAGTATCAGATGTGTTTATGCCTCATATTCATAGGGTTTCAGCTGTATCCAGGCCAATTCCAGAACAAAGAACAGAAGCTGCATCCAGAGAGTCCAAAAAGTTGACAAATCATAAAGTGGTCATAATTTGTAGCAGTCATGATTTAGTATTATTGTGTCCCTAGCCTCTGTTTGCAGAAGCTGGGCATGGGTGACAAAGGATGGATCAGTTGATGACTACCTATCCTGTTCATTCTCTCTGAAGCACCTTGGCACTGGTCCCTGTTGGAAGAAAGGACACTGGACTAGATGGACCATTGGTCTGAGCCAGTATGCACTATAAAATTTTCAACCTAACCAGTGTCATAACACAAGATGTAAGAACATTAGGATTAGAGATTTATACTTACGCTATCTATATAGTCAGCTAATTTTTAAGTTATTGTCTGCAAAATAAGTACAACTTTTAGTTGCCTAAGTAGCCTCTGGAATCGTGGTTAAAGTTGCCCTCCTCTATCAAAACCTAAAATGCCCCCCGGATAACCAGAGGGACAGGCTTGTAAAGGCTGAACCCCATCACTGGAGTTTTTAAAGAAAAGGTTAAAAAAAAATCAGCCGGTCAGCGCTGGTCTAGGTTTACTTGCTCCTGCCTCAGCACAGGCAACGGGACTAAACGACCTCGCCAAGGTCCACTCGCGTTTCTTCTCTATCGCTCCAGGACACTTGGTCACCCGGGTCTTCCTGCTGATTCTCTCTTTGACGACGGGTTGCCTGTATTTCTCCCGTGTCACCCTTGTCGGAGCGGTGACGCTACGCGAGCGTGTTGGGCGGGATGCCGGGGGCGTTGCCTACATGAACTCGGACACGTCTAGGTAACGCGGACTTTCATCTGCACCTGTTAACAGCGCCAGGCCGCTCCCCTTCCCCTGGCCGCGCGCGGGGCTGAGCGTGCCTAGGCGCCGCCGCTAGTCGCCCTGGGACCGCGGAGCACGTGCAGGGTGCGGCTGAGGCAGAGCCCGACGCCCCCACGCGGTCGGGCGGGCGTGGGACACGCGGAGCGCCCCGCGGGCCAGTCGGGCTGAAAGGCCCCTGCCCGACGCGGTTCGCGAGTGCGGCGGCGGCGGCGGCTCAGGACTCGGCCCGCCAGGCCTGCGCAGGCCCTTGTTGAAGGTCTCCTAGCAACAGCCCGGCCAATGGGAGCAGCGCTGTGTCGGGGAGGGGGTGGGGCGATTAACCCTGCGGGGCCCGGACGGCAGCGCGGAGCGGCGGTGGCGGCGAGGCTCGCTCGGGAGTCGGCCCCCGGCAGCAGCAGGTGGTGCCATGCGGGTGAGTGAGCGAGCGAGCCCGCACCCGGCCGTGGCGGCTCGGGTTGAGGGGCTGCGGCCTCTCCCTGCGTCTCCAGCGGGGCCAGACGGCTCCAGGACCGGCCAGGGGCTGCAGGCGCGCGGTGGGGGGGGGGG